>BQKN01062207.1:6464-76825 GCA_022839385.1 Asparagus kiusianus
CACGGGAATAGACTACCCGGCAACGCGTGTTAGGCGTTGACTTCATCTCTGTCTTTTCTGAAAGCAAAGACAGGGGAAAAGTAGGAGAGGAAGAATTTTATATTCTATCTTCCAGTATTGAAGAGGAAGAATTTTATATTCTATCTTCAATTGGAAAGAAGACTTAATGGGAGAGGAAGAATTTTATATTCTATCTCCCATTGCTGAAGAGGAAGAATTTTATATTCTATCTTCAGTTGGCAAGGAAACTCGAGGTGGGATCTCCACCTCCAGGATCCGAAAGGGTGAAACTAGGAGTGGGATCTCTACTCCGAGAATCGAAAGGTTCAAACGACCCTAACTTTTATAGGTTTGGTCATTTGAATCTGAAGAGGAAGAATTTTATATTCTATCTTCAGCAGGAAAGGAAACTCGGGATGGGATCTCCACCTCCAAGATCCGAAGGATGAAACTAGGAGTGGGATCTCCACACCGAGAATCGAAAGGCTCAAACGGCCGTACCTTTTATAGGTTTGGTCGCTTGAATCCAAAGAAGCCCGATTTCTACCCTAACTTTTATAGGTTTGGTGGAAAAAGGAGCAAAAGCAACTTTTCATTCATCGAAAAGTGGTGACTCGGTCTCAGTCTTGGCTAGGGTAAGCTTGACTAAGTGAGAGTAGAGGAACAACCCTAACTTTTATAGGTTTGGTTGTCCGGATTGAAAGTGGACCTCTCGTTCCTGGGAGGAATCGAGAGGGGATTTTGGTTGTGGCCCTAACTGTAGGAAGGTTTGACCAAGTGGAAAGCTTGAGAACGATCATAACCGTAAGAAGGTTTGATCGCTCGATTTATGGACCTCTCGTTCATTGGAGGAATCGAGAGGGGAATTTGGCTTTGGTCCTAACTTTTATAGGTCTGACCTGAAAGCAAAGAGAGTGGCGTACGGGCGGCAATGGGAACGCCAACTCGTATTATCACTCAAAAGGGAGACTTCAATGTTAAGTGATTAGTACCTAACATGTCGAGTCTGAGAATTACCAATGACTGGCAGGCAGGAATTTTGGTGGATCCGCTGTCAATTGATTTGATCAGCGAATAGCTTGGTGAGGGAAGATTAATCCATCGAATGATCAGATCTCATCTCACAAAAGTTAACTCATGAGAGTTAGAGTCCGACAAACAAGAACATTCGGAATTCGAATGTGGATTTCTTGTTCATCTCTCTTACAGCGACCGGGTTATCCCTAAGAATACCCCAATGCGGCATTCTTCCGGGAACTCCCCGGTACATCAAAATTTTCTGAAGATACTAAGGATAGTATCTTTTCAGAAATTTGCCATTTATTGGCATCATAAGCCGGTCCCCATCTTTGGTGACTAGGCGATATGCGCCGTTCGAGTAAACTGTTTCTACTACGAACGGTCCTTCCCATTTGGGTTCAAACTTGCCTTTCTTCTTGGAGTTAAGGGTCATAGGACGTCTTTTAGTCAAGACCAAATCCCCTTCCTTAAAACTCCTTTGTCGAACTTTTTTGTCGAAGGCTCGAGAAATTCTGGCTTAGTAAAACTCAATATGCTGTTGAGCTTCCAGGCGCTTTTCATCGAGCATCTCGAGTTCTTCGAGGCGTTTCTGATGTTGTTCTTCGATCGTCATTTGGGTTGCAAGAGCGATCCGAAGAGATGGAATTTGGATTTCCAAAGGTAGAACGGCTTCACATCCGTACACCAATGAATATGGGGTTGCGCCGGTTGGTGTACGCATCGTGGTACGATAGGCCCATAGAGCTGCGCCGAGTTTATCATCCCAATCTCGCTTGTTATTTTTCACAAGCTTTGACAAGAGCTTTATGATAGTCTTGTTGAAGGCTTCAGCTAATCCGTTTGCTGTGGGATTATAAGCTGTTGACGAGATGTCCTGAATTTTGAACTTATCGCAGAACCTTATGAAGGTGTTGCTAACAAACTGAGGACCATTGTCATGTATGATTCATCTTGGAACGCCATACCTGTAGATGATATAGTGCTTGATGAATGCAATGACGTTGCTCGTCTTAACTTCTCTGAGTGGAACCGCTTCAGCCCATTTGGAGAAGTAATCGGTAATTGCTAGTATGAACCGGTCGCCTTTGACTGACGGGGGATTTATAGGACCAACAATGTCCATTCCCTAAGTCTCGAACGGCCATGATGTTACCGAAGGATGGAGATGCTCCGGAGGTTGATGCATATAATTTGCATGTATCTGACACGCGTAACACTTTCGGGCGTATGCGATTGCATCGCTCATCATGAAAGGCCAAAAATATCTCATTCTTCTGATGCGGTCATAAAGCTTGGGACCAGGTTGGTGTGCGCCACACTCTCCTTCATGCGCCTCTCTAAGCACTTCTTCAGCTTCTTTGGTTGATAGGCAACGTGCTAGCAGCCCATCGTACCCCCTGCGATACAGCGTTCGATTCTCCGTATTATAGTAGAATCTTAGAGCTCTTCGTCTGATTGACTCTCTCTCCTTCACATCTTCTGGCAAGATTCCATGCAAGACGTAGTCGATGATGGGGAAACGCCAATCTCGGGGTTCGAACTCAGCATGAGTTGTGTACACCTCCTGGGCCTCTTCTTCCCTGTCATTTTCATCATAAAGCGGCACTAAGAGTTGGTGAGTTCTTACCGTAACGAACTGCTCTGTTCCGGGAGGCTGTGCCAGAGATACAGCTAAAGCTGCTAACGCATCTGCGTAGGTGTTCTACAACCGTGGAACGTGCTCGATGAAGAATCCTTCAAACGATTCCGCTAGTTCCACCGCCATCTTGTGATAGGGGATTAAATCCTGACTTCGGACTTCGTACTCCCCTTGGACTTGTTTAACTATCAGTTGAGAATCACCGAAAGCTTCGAGATACTCAACCCCCAGCTCTTTGGCGAAATTGAGCCCTATAATCAGTGCGTTATACTCTGCTACATTATTCGAGCATGGCTCGGTAAATGAGTAGGCTCGAGGCATCACACGGTTTCCTGGGGAGACTAAGACAACCCCAACTCCGGAGGAGACCTTAGAACATCTAGGAGTACCTGTGACAAGAGCCGCTCGGGAAGCACCATCGAAGTACAAACGCCACACTTGTTGGTGCGAAGTTGCGTTGACTTCGTGGGTTTCATCAGGTAGGTCGTCATATATCTCGGCGGTATCCGTAGTTGGATTAGATGCCAGGAGATCGCAGATGGCCTGCCCTTTTACCGACTTCTACTGTTTGAAGTGTAGATCGTATTGGGACAAGAGTAAGGCCCATTTTGCTAACCGCCAACTCATAGAAGCTGGTTGAGTCATGAACACCCGGACTGGGTTAACTTTGGAGATGACATAGATGGTCTGTCCAACCAAGTAATGCCGTATCTTCTGGATGGCGAACACTAAGGCGAGGCATTCTCTCTCAATCATGGGATATCGAGATTCTGCGCCTATCATGGTTCGGCTTAAATAATATACTGCTTGCTCGTGACCGTTATCGTCATCTTGTGCAAGCAATGCACTTAATGAATGGCTCGTCGCCTTGACATAAATCAAGAACGGTTTGCCCGATTTCGGTGCAACGAGTACGGGAGGTTTCGAGAGATATTCTTTGATACTCTCGAATGCCTTTTGACAAGCATCATCCCATACGAATGACACGCCCTTCTTTGTGAGCCTGGAGAACGGTTGGCATTTCCCCGAAAGGTTCAAGATAAACCGACAGATATAAGCCAATCGCCCTTGCAGTCCTCTGAGCTCTTTGAGGTTTCTCGGAGGTTGTAATTCATTGATCGCCTTTACTTTATCCGGATCAATGTGAATACCTTTGGTGGTGACGACGAATCCCAGGAATTTACCACTGGACATTCCGAGGAAAGACTTGGTAGGGTTCATCTTCAACTGATGGGCCCGCATCAAGTCGAATATGGTCTTCAAGTCTTTAATGTGATCATTCTTGTCATGACTTTTCACGACCAGATCATCAACGTAGCATTCGACGGTCTTTCGGAGATGCTCCTGGAAGATCTTCGACATAGCTCGTTGATATGTAGCACCTGCATTCTTCAAGCCGAAGGGCATGACTGTGTAGCAGAAAACACCAAGGGGTGTTCGGAACGCGGTGTGCTTTTCATCATCTGGATGCATCTTTATCTGGTTGTAACTAGAGAAACCATCCATGAAAGACATCCTCTCGAACCCGCACGTGTTGTCGATGATAACATTCGTGATGGGAAGAGGAAAATCATCTTTTGGGCAAGCAGCATTGAGATCCCTGAAGTCGATGCATATCCTGATCTTCCCGTTCTTCTTAAGGACCGGGACAATATTGGCAAGCCATTCTGGATGTTGCTCTTCTCGGATGAATCCCGAATCGACGAGCTTTTTAACCTCAGCTTCGATCGCCTCCATCATTTGCGGACGAAACCGTCTTTGTTGTTGTTTGACTGGTTTGACATCCGGCTTAATGTTAAGACGATGCACTGCTACGTTTGGATCGAGCCCTGGCATGTCTTCATAATTCCAGGCGAACACATCGATGTATTTCCTGATAAGAGAGATTAACTCCTCTTTCTCCTCGGGTAAGAGACTATCGCTAATGAATATCGGCTTCGGATTTTCCTCGGTTCCCATATTCACTTGAACTACTTGGTCTTCGGTAGGAGGTTCTCTTTGTTCGAACCTATCACCGTATTGCATGTTCAAGTGATGAACCCAAGGATCTTCCCAAGTTGGCATCTGATCGTCTTCTTCTATCGTCGCTGGGTCAACCGTAACCATGTTCGACATTAGCTTTTTGAACATTTCACCAAGACTAGCGTCGGAATCCCAAGATGAAGAGTCGGAAGAGTATCCTTTTCTAGCCTTGTTAGCAATTTGGTCGATGATTTGCCAGCAACACTTGTCGTCGGATGAGGAGACATAGCCTAAGCCTCTTTTGTGACGATAATAATCATCGGGTTTTCCTTTTGGTACATAGGCCATTCGAGGTGGAACTCGCGAACCTCGACCAAAGAAAAGACCCTCTCCGAGCTTGAAGTCATATCCCTACTTTTCCATCATATTGCGCGCTTTCGCATCATATCTGAACAGATGAGGGGCAGGTTTATCATCGTCGTCTTCCTCTTCCATGAAGTGGTCGGGTATCGGAGATTTCCTTCCTTTGCCGTAGACGACCTCCTTTCCACCCCCAATCCCTGCGGGGATGACAAGCGTCATTCCGCAAGGGTCGTGTACCTACTTTTTCGTCATGCAAAATGACTGAAGAGGCATATACAAATCAGGGTTATCATAAAGCTCGTTAGTGACATTATCGAGACACATCGAGTACTCTAAATCATCGTTTATTGATAGTTCTTCGGCAAGTTGCCAATTACAACTATTCTCCGATGATTTATCATCGTCAAGATTGATTACAATGGGTATAATGTCATTTAAAACAAAACCGCCATCATAATCAAACCCCGGTTCGGTATCAGCTTCATCTCCGCTGTCCGTTCCTTGGGCCGATGGTTCAGTATCGGATTCAGCACCGTATAAAAGGGAATCGGTGAAATAATTCTCCAATCCCTTAAACGGTTACTTATCCGCGACCACCGTCTTGACTTCATTGTTTGTGTCTACATATTTGAGGCACTGATGTAGAGTTGACGGGACTATAAGGTTACCGTGGATCCAAGGTCGACCTAACAGTAAGTTATAGGAAGTTTCCGCGTCAATCACATAATAAGTGACTTCCGACTTCAAATCCCCGATCTGGCACTTGATTCGGATCTTCCCCAAGGACCTAGACCCGCTGGTGTTGAATCCATAAATCATCGTGCCAGTGGAAGCTAACTTGCTAGTCGGGATTCCGAGATTGTGCATCAATCGGAATGGCATGATGCTAACAGCGGAACCCGGATCGACTTGGATCCGGTTGACCACGCTGGAGCCAATGTGCCCGGTGAAATACAAGGGCCTATCATGCTTCGAGTTCTTCGTTTGCATGTCTTCTTTGGTGAAAGAGATGCAGGGAAAATGATTTGCCGCAAGATTGCAGTGTTGAACTGAAGACTCCGGCTCTTCAGGAGATGGCTTGATTCGAGTCAAGAAAGCATCAGAATCGCTCAAGGCCTCCTGTAATGCTTTCCTTGTATCTTTTGACAGACGTAGCAACTCGTATAGAGTTATCCGAGCCGGGATGTTAGCCAACTGCGCCATAATATCAAAATGGGGTGGAGAGCTTGCATTTCCCGGTTTGTCTCTCCCAATCGGATGATTGAATCGAGACTGCCTCGGGTTTTGAGCTTCTGGTCGTACAGGCTCTTTCCCTTTCTCCTTTTGCGGGACTTTCTCCGCAGCTACCGGCGTTGGGGGAGTTGCTGCAATCCCCAGTTCTGCCAACGTCTTGGAAGGTGGGGTTTTGGTGCCTAATAGCTCGGAAGCATCCGGGTACTTATAGTGATATTCGTTCCCGCTTCGGGTTGCGAAGGCCTCCTGTTCGTCTTCAGAGAGCGGGAAGGTCGGAATTCTGTCATCATCCACCCCTAGTATAGCAGAAGCTCCATGACAGGATTTACCCTTTCTTTTCGACTTTTTCTTGGAAGAAGTCGCAGTCCATTGTTCATCTGTGATCAAGTCCGGGTGAACCCACAGAATCTCGCCGTTCGGGGCCGTGTGTGGTACGAGCCCTTTCTGGCGCTGCTTGTGAGGATCATCATTCACCGTCTTCACTGCTGCGTTGATTACTGGCTCATGTTAAAACCAGCTCGAAGGAACAAACCCGAAGCTGATGGATACTGTATTCGCACCCATATTCTTCTCCTTGGGTTGCTTCATAGTGATAACCCCAACATCGATTAGAGCTTGAATTTTATCTTTGAGAGCGTAGCATACCTTGGTAGGATGGTGCACCGCTCGATGGAATGCGTAGTATTTTGGATCATTGACTCTCTTGGCATCTTCTTGATCCTGAATCGGAGGCAACTTGATCTTGTTGTTCTCGACGAGGTATTTGAAAATACCGGGAACTTCATCCTCCTTGAATGAATAGACCTTGGGGAACTTCGGCTCCAAGGCCTTTTGCCTCTGGGGCTGTTGCTGCCACCTCGATTGTTGTGGCGCCCTTTGTTGCTGCTGTTGCGGCTATTGCGGCTGTGCTTGCACCTCAAATACTTGGTTTGCAACCACGGTATTTGCGTGTGCCTTTCCCTTGCCCTTGGGGGCAAAGTTCGGTTGTGGTGCATTATTTGGTATTTGCCCTCTTTCAGCCTTCTTCCTCTTGAGGAATCGCTCGGTTCGTTCTCCCCTCACCTTTAGGTCCTTCCAGGTCTTTGGTGGCACCATTCCCATGGCTTCGAGGATGTCCAATGAGAGGTTATTATGACAAGTCTCGAGAATGAAATCTTCGCTGACTGGATCCCTGCAATTCATGGCTTTGTTTCGGAATCTCTTTACGAAGGTTTCGACCATCTCGCCATTCTTCTGCTTTTCTTCAAACAAAGTACCGATTGAAATCTCGGTGTCGTCATCGAAGAAGTTTGTCAGGAACATGTCCTCCATGTCATCCCAGCTGCTGATACTTCCGGGCTTGAGACGGGGATACCAATCGAAGGCTGCTCCGCGAAGAGTGCCGACGAATGACCGCACCATGAGAGGCTCATTTCCAGAAATGATACCTAAATGAGACTTGAAATATATTAAATGTTGGGTAGGGGAACCCTTCCCATCAAACGGTGTAAAGTTAATTAAATTAAACTTAGCCGGATACGGGATCGATTCCCACTCCCTTGGGTAAGGACAGGGTATGCCGGATCTCTTCACTTCTTGAGCATTCATCAACGTGTTGATTTTGCTCTCCAAGTCCTTCATCTTCCTGTCTTCACTTGTCTCGGCCTTCGAGTGGCTTCGGGGAGAGGTGACGTGGTCCTCTTTAGCATCATCGTCTGCGGGACCAACCCCGTTGTTGTTATTGACAGGAGGGATATTGACGTTATCTCCTTCCCGCTCATTCTCATCTTGATTGCGTTGATTAGGCTCTGCTTGGTGAACCGTCAGCGCCGCAATTTGTTGGTCGTGCATCTCCCTCATTCGCTGCATGGCCATCTCCATTTCAAACTTGAAGCTCTCCTTCTGCTTAGCCAGGGCCTCTTCAAGTATCTTAGTTACTTATTCAGCGCTGATCATGAGCGATTCATAAGGTTGGCCTGCACTCGAAGCCGTGTCATCAGATGCAACAGCAGAGCAAGAATCCGAATCAGCATCTGATTCCTCTTCTTCTAAAGAGAGCCCCTTTTGTACCCTTCGGTAATTCTTCCGGCCCCTGGTTCCTGGTGGCAACCGCGTCATGCATCGGGATACCTCGGCAAGTTGATCTATGCCGAAGTATTGTGTTGATCCCCCTCTGCCGGTCATGTTAACCGACACTCTTGGATATTCGTCTTCTTGGCGGACGAATTTCTTCTTGTGGAAGCGTTTAGGTGTGGAAATTCTTTCGAACACCGAGACTCTCCTTGGGGTTTGAGCACAGCAGCATTTAGATAGCACCGCCTTGATTATGTTGGCGTACGGGCAGTGAGACTCCATGTCCTGTACATATCTCTTTCGAGATTTTTCCATACCCCCAGCTCTATAGTACAACTCATCAGTTTGATAACTGGAGCAACCTATAGAGTGTTGGTATGTATTCCCCGGTATAACACCATCATCATCAGATGAGTATGCTTCCCTTTGGGAATGCGAAGTTTTGTTAGTTTTCTCAAAAGTGGCCCGTTCAAGTTTACGCTTTTGTGAGCGTAGAAACTGAACGGGCTCTTTTACTTCGACTCGCAACCCGGTGCGGTCGGTGATAGGGGCTTTCCCTTTATCATCCTTCTTGGGGGGATTAACTCGACCCCCGGTCTGATTTGTAACTTGGGGACCTTTCAATGGTCCCAGTCGTTCCTTGATAGGTACTCTACCTCGGTTTTCCGGTAAAGGACCGAGGTGACCTATCAAAGGAACCTGGGATCTTGAATGATCCCCGTTCTTACCTGGCCCTGTTAAAGGTGCCGGAATAGGAGAAACATGATCTGGTTTGGAGGAACTTCGGGCGATAACTCCACCCTTCTTTGCTGGAGGTGCTGGTTTTGATTTGGGAACCCACACCAATCTGCTTGTAGATGGCTTTTTTACCGCCGTTTCTTGCTGCATCTCCTCCGCCTTCTTTAGGAGGAGTCGGGCATGCGCAAGCAGCGCCCGACGCTTCTTGATTCGCTCCTCGAGGGTGGAGCGATTCCTCTTGACGTGAACCCATTCGTTCGCTTCTGTTTTGGAGGAGGAGGAGTTGATTGTTTGCCGTTGTTGTTCTCGGCGGTACCTGGACTTTAGATCCTCATTGTAGCGGATCTCATCCATCGATTCAGCAGCTTTGGCTTGTTGTAGGGCGAGGCGTTGACGCCGTCTTTGGCGAGCCCTCTTTGACAGAACTGGAGTAGCATCATCAATCGCCTTTGTGGCGGACGGGAGAGCCAGATCTGTAGCCTCGACCACACTGAACGACGCGGGGACGTTGTGTGGTACGAGGGCTACAGCGGCGAGATCTTGGATTGAGGAGTTGGAGATCCCACGAGCCCTTTTGGGAGACGGAGTCTTCCCACGCCTATTCGGAGAGGCGGATCTGGAGGAGGAGGAAGAGAGGTACTCTTCAAACTTCTGCTGATCGAACTCATATTCGATCTCTTCATTCACCCGGATCTTGAAGGCCGGTTGCGTCACGGCGATCTCGCCAGCGAGATCGGCGGCTCCCACTGTGGTCGCCAGCTTGTTTTCGGGAAAAGTTGCTGTTTTCATTGCTTTGAGATCTGTTACAACTTCAGACGTTACAACAAAATCAAATGAAAAGTCGATCTTTTTATAAGATCTACTTGTGCAATAAAACAAAGATTACAACTTTATCGAAAATAAACACGAGATCCCGTTTTGGTGCGGTCTCGCTTGCGTGGGTCTTTAGCCTGTGACGGGGACGTAGATATCCGTGGACCACCGGTCAATCAGATCCGTTCCGGAAGAATCCGGCAGAGTTTCGTCTATCCGCGAAGGGATATAGAAACAGAACTTCGTCGATCCGCGTGAGATCTAGAAGTTTTTAAAGCGTATATCTTGGCTAAAACGAGACACTAGCTCTTCTTAGTATCACCGCTAAGGGGCAACACTAAGGAAAAAGAGAAGGTGAATGAAGAAGAAGACTCCTTTGCTGTAAAGGGCTTGATCACTCGTCGCTGCAGCAGGGCTTCGCCTTAGCTCTCCAAATTTCCAGATCCTCAAAACGAAGGCCTAAGGGTCCTATTTATAGGCAAGAGGAGGCCTAGGGGCTGCCCAAAATGCGTTTCGCCGTGTAACAACTTGGAGACGCCCCCAAAAAGCATTTCGGCGTGTAAAACGCCTTGAGACACCCCACCGAGACACCCCTGGGGTGTCTTGGTTTTGCCAAGACACCCTTTGGGTGTTTCGACCTCGCCGGGACACCGCGGGTGCCTCGGTTCAGTCCGAGACCGTCCGTCGTTGTTCCACCGTTGACTTTTTATCCGAACTCGGATTTGATTGATTTCGGATGCGTTGGAATTCTGACGAAGAGCCCTGTAGATCCCGATGGTTGGATTATCAGTGGGGCGAACGGGACACGACGGGTGCTGCTCCTTTTGTAGTGATCACGGGGTTTCCGGTCAGTCCGTATCCCCGTTGTTCTGAGATTCTGTCGGCTCACGTAGTCCGTCGGTTCACTTCAGGCGCTCACCGACATCAATTGAACTCTTGTGAACCGGGTAGTGACGTTCATCGTCATTCGTTAACACTGAGCTGCTTGCGGGGACCTATCAGCAATTTTTGATGCTTACAGCTTTATCTCTAATTCTCTTGCTAGCTCGAGCCTAATGAGTAGCGTATTATACTTAGCCACGTTGTTGGTACCGGGCTCTGTTAAAGAGAAGGCTCGGGGTAATACGTGGTTATGCGGGGAAGTGAGGACCACCCCCACTCCGGCAATAGTAGATCTGCTCGTGCCGACACGAGACGCACCATCGAAGAACATCTGCCAAACTTCCGCTGGGGAGGTCACGTTGACTTCGGGGGGTTCATTCAGCAAATTTTTGAACAGGTCAGTTTTCACCCTCAGCGGATGACTTGCCACGAGATCACAGATGGTCTGCCCTTTGACTGATTTTGGCGGCATAAAGTGAATGTCGTACTGAGACAGTAGGAGTGCCCATCGGCTAAGCGCCAGTTTAAGGCATTGGGCTATGTCACGAAGACTCAGATTTGGTTTATCCGAGAAATGACATGGATGGTTTGGCCAACTAGGTAATGTCGCATCTTTTAGATGGCAAATACCATGGCTAAACACTCCTTTTCGACCATAGGGTACCGTCCCTCGGCACCCTGTAGAGTTCTACTCAGGTAGTAGATGCCCTGCTCATGGCCAACATCATCATCTTGTGCTAAGAGAGCGTCCGGAGAGTGCTCCATGGCTCGTATGTAGATGAGGAATGGATTTCCTGAGATCGGAGCCGCCAGGACGGGTGGGTTCGAGAGGTAAGCTTTGATCTCTTCAAAGGCCCGCTGGCAAGGCTCGTCCCATACGAAGGAGATACCCTTCTTCATCAGTTTGGAGAAGGGTTGACATTTGCCTAAAAGATTTGAAATGAACCTCTGGATGTAAGCCAATCGTCCCTGGAGAACCCTTAATTCCTTGAGATTCCTGGGCGGCTGAAGCTCTTGGATAGCTCATACCTTATCCGGGTCGATTCGGATTCCCTTTGTTGTGACTACAAATCCAATGAATTTACCACTGGACATCCCTTAGAATGACTTCGTAGGATTCATCTTGAGTTGATGAGATCGCATGAGTTCGAACATCACCCTCTGGTCTTGGAGATGGTCATCTTTGCTGCGACGTTTTACGACCAGGTCGTCTACATAGCATTCGACTGTCTTTCATAGATAGTCTCTAAAAATCATGCTCATGGCGTGTTGATACATTTCACCGACGTTTTTGAGTCTGAAAGGCATGACCGTGTAGCAGTACACCCCCATTGGAGTCCGGAATGAAGTGTGTTTTTCGTCATCAGGGTGCATCTTGATTTGATTATACCCTAAAAACCCATCCGTAAATGACATCCTCTCAAATCTGCACGTGTTATCGATGATGACGTCCGTGATGGGAAGAGGAAACTTGTCCTTTGGGCAAGCGGCATTGAGGTTTCTGAAGTCAATGCAGATGCGGATCTTACCATTCTTCATTAGGACTGGAACAATGTTGGCCATCCAGTCAGGGTGCTGCTCTTCTCTGATGAAGCCAGATTCGATTAGCTTCTTCACTTCGGCCTCGATTGCCTCCATGATTTGTGGATGAAACCATCTCTGTTGTTGTTTGACAGGTTTGGCGTCCGAACCGATGTTGAGACGATGCATGGTGATCTGCTGATAATCGATCCTCGGAGCGGGCATCGTCGGAGTCCTCTCCAAAATTGTAAAACAATTCCGACAAGGGAGAAATGTAACCTAAGCCTCTTCGAGTCTTGGTAAAGTAGTTCGAGGGTTTGCCTTTAGGTACGTACGTAGGTGGGTCGGATGACCATCTTTCGTCCTCTACCGTAGTTCAGGCCTTCTTGGCGAGTGAGGTCGTAACCCATATCCCTCATCATGCGTTTCGCCACTTGACTATATTGCGAAAACTGGGGCGTGGACTCCTCTTCTTTGGACTCGTCCCACAACGTGCATAAGGGGTGATCAACTCTCCCAAAGATAATATCCTTTTGATAATTATCTTGGGCGGGTACGATGAATACAGCTTGCGAAGACTCAATCGTTTGTCTCTTTGCGACATACGACGAGTATACGTGAAAGTGTAGAGATGGGTCACTGTAGAGCCTCGCCATTGGTTCATTAGGCAGGTCATCCTCGGATGTCGGGCAAGATGATAAGTAAGCAAAGTTGACCTTCTCATTCAAGATAATCTCCTCTGCCTAGATAGCGTCTGTTACATTGTGGCTTTCGTAGCCGATTTCAATTGATTCAAAATCATTCAGGACAAGGCTATCGCCGTATTCGGGTTCACTATCTGCTTCATTACCGCTCTCAAGTTCCTCGATTGGTGGTTCTTCAGAATCTTGGTAAAGCAGGGAATCCATGAAGTAGCTCTTGACTCCTTTGAAGGGTTGTTTGTCGGCAACTAGTGTCTTCACCCGATCGTAGTCATCCACGTATTTTAGGCATTAGTGCAATGTGGATGAGACAATGCGGTTGTTGTGGATCCATGGCCGTCCCAGCAGCATGTTGTAGGAAGGCTCAACGTCGATGACGTAGCAGGTGACCTCTGTTAGCCTTATTATTTTGATGATGTTTAACAAACAATTTACTACTAATGTTATTTGTCTAGTGTTTGTGTATTTCTATTTATTGTAGACAAACAACAAGTTGGAGGATGGATGGAATTACACTTTCACGATCATATCCAATGGAGGTTGGCGGAATAGTGGAGTGAAGCCTTGCAATTCAAGTTGAAGATCCAAGTTCAAGCTTCATCCGCAAGTGTACCAAGTCGAGCTTAATTGAAGATCAAAATCAAGCATGGATAATTTAGTTTAGGTTTTATATTATGTGTGTTAGTACTTTAAGCTCAGTCATATACACACATACACGTTTTGGTTTTATATATATATAGTTATATATATATACATATATATTTTGGTTAGCTACATAGATATGAAACAACAAACATAGCTTTTCACATTTTCATTTGTTTCATATTATATTGTGTTTAAGAATATATTGCATAGAATTTCCATATTTATGAAAATATTGTATTTCTAGGTTATAGGCTTCATAACAACAGTTTAAATCTTTCTTCAAGTCTATAAAATCATTTTGTATTGTTTCAAAACATGGTTAAGCTAAAATGTCAAAACTCATATGTTCACATTTTTATGTTTTGGACTATTTTGCAAAATGATGATATTTTTCATTTGGAAGGTCCTTTCTGAAATCATAGCTTGTGTATTATCATGTCTACAATCATTTCCCAAAGTTTCATAATTTTTAGAATTTATTTGATATTTTTAAATAGGGTTTTAAAATCAGATAAACTGCTTTCAAACCTGCTTTTAATCTGTGTCAGTTTGTGGTCGACCATCATGGTCGACCGCCTTGAGTCCAAAGACTCAATATATGTTTTGATGGCTCGCGGTCGACCATGATGCAGTCCAGAGAGTTTCGCGGTCGACCGCCACGGTCGACCGGCTGATGTCCAAAGCCCAGAGTCTGCCTTTTATTTGCTCGCGGTCGATCGCGAGTTTTCCACGGTCGATCGCTGATTGTCCAATGGCTATATTGGGTACATAATCAAATTTCTGATTTTTAGGGATTTTTGTTGTTTTGTTTGGGGTTTTGGCTGTTGGTTTCTCTTCCTATATAAACCCCTCAAACCCTCTTCTACCAGTAACAACTTGAGAAAGTTTTAAACAAGTTTAAGAGGGTTTTAAAGTTTTTTAGTATGTTTTAAAAGACTTTGGTTTGTGAATTCACAAGTGGAGGAGATCATCTACACTCTTTGGGCTTCATTTTAATCCATTTCTCCATCTTGTTTTTCAGAAAAGAATTCCTAAACTCAATACTAGCTTTATATTAATTCTTTGTTATTTATCATTTTCATTAAGCTAGGGTTTACATTGAGTTTATGATTGATTTTTTTATTGCTTACACACACAACCATTGAGCTTATTGTATTTGCATACATTATATAATTAGGTTGTGAGGAGTTGTAACAATTGAGAGTGAGCTTAATTGAGTTCTCATCTATTATAAAGAACATATTTGTATTTGTGTGCCTTCATTGTGATGATACACTTTTTAATACACTTGTACACCGAGAGGAGTGGTTGGTGAGCGACAGGGTCGAATCCAAGAGGAGTGACGTCGGTTGACGAACCTAGGGAGAGGTTGCATCCGAGCACTTGAGGAGGAGGACACGGACTAGGCCAACACTTAGAGGGTGTAGAGTGTGATTGCAAGTGTGTAGTTGTAAAGTTTTCGGTTACTTAGAAAACCGAGTGTAAGGTGTAAACATTGTTCGGGTAAGTGTATAAAACCCGGTTGTGATTATGGATTTCTCCTCGCGAGTAGGGAGCGGAGACGTAGGACGAAAGGTCCGAACTCCGTGATCATATTGTGTGTTTACATTGTTTATTTGCACTCTATCACTCTTGTTTTGTTTATGTTTATTTCACCCTTATGTTAATTTGTATATCCTTGCATATATATCTCATAGTATATCTCATTGCTACGATATATCTCTTTGTCTATATTGCTTATCCTAACTCATATATCTTGTTGTATTTCATACTTGCTAGGATAACTTGTTATTAGTTTTAATTGGCATAAAATCGGATTAGATTAGTATAAGACCCTAATCACCCCCCTCTAGGGTCTAACAACCTCCGTTTTCATGTCACATATACGGCACTTTAGGCGGATCTTGCCGAGCGACCTCGTCCCAGTGGCGTTAAACCCGAAGATGGTCATGGTTGTCACGGAAAGACGCTTCTGGGGGATCCTCAAGTATTGCATAAGCTTCAAGGGGACAATGCTCAGCGCGGATCCTGGGTCAACTTGGATTCGATCCACTTTGGAGGAACCGATGTACCCCGTGAAGTACAAGGGTCGATCGTGAGAAGTGCTTTTGATTAGCATGTCCTCAGGGGTGAATGTGATGCAGGGGACTCGCTGTTCGGAGGCCTGATAGCATTGTAGACACTCCTTCCCCGCATCTTCTTCCCTTGTGGACGAGAAGTGTGTGGCAAAAACCTTTGAGTCGACCAATGCCTCTTGTAGAGCTTCCCGAGTAGGTCTAGACAGACGTAGGAGTTCATACATGGTGATTCTGGCTGGAATGTTCTTTAGTTGTGCGAGTACATTGAACCTGAAAGGCTGATTACTTGAGCTAGGCCCTTCGGCTGTGTGAGTACATTGAACCTGAAAGGAGTTCGTATAGGGCTTGAAGCTTATCCTTGAGGATATAGCATTTGGAAGTATGGTGGCCGAGGAACCTGTGGTACGCGCAGTAGCCCGATTCATTGGTTTTGTTCGCCTCCTCAGACTTGGTTACTTCTGGTAGCTTAATCCTGTTACTCTTGAGGAGCGTGTCGAGAGTTGCCACCACCTGGTCTTCCCTGAAGTCATATTGCCTCGGAGGACATTGTGCAAATGGTCTAGGTTTTGGCCTTTGGGCTGGTTTGTGCGGCAGAGCGTAGTCAACGGCCATGATCTCCTTTCCTCTGGCTCGAGGGGGATTCTTCGGCGTGCTTGGTTCTGCAACTCCCTTTTTGGGGTAAGGCTCCTCGGCCTTGAGCCTTTTGATCATATTCTCAACCTATTCGCCCTGGCGAACGAGTTCTTTCCAGGTTCGAGTTTCTACCACGCCAACCTTGGATAGCATATGGATTGAAAGGTTATTGCGGCACATCTCAATCAGTGTGCCTTCGGAGACTTGGTCTCGGCAATGAACTGATCGGTTCTTGAACCTCTTCACGAAGTCGTTGACTGACTCCAACTTCTTTGCTTCTTGGCTAGGAGGGTGACCATTGACACCTCGGTATCATCATCGAAGAAACGGGCTAAGAAAAGTCTTTCCGCGTCGGCCCATGACTTAATAGAGCCTGGTTCTAGTTTGCGGAACCATTCGAAGGTGCCCCTTTGAGGGTGCCGATGAATAGCCGGGTGAGAATGACGTCGTTCCCGGTGAGGAATCCGGTCTGAGCCATAAAGTAGTAAATGTGCTGTGAAGGGGAGCCCTTACCATCAAATTGTACCAGACTGATGGGTTTAAATTTTGCTGGGTAGGGGACCGTATCCCACTCGATAGGGTACGGCCTGACCACCCCCAGTTTGTTCATATTTTGTTAGAGCTTTAAGGCATTGAGTTGGCTTTGGAACTCGTCGAATCTCTTGTCCCGGGTAGTACCCCCGGAGCACGACGTTCCTGCCGACGACTTTGAGGAGTGATCTGATAGGAGTTCAGTATTAACCTCCTATTCAGTCGTCTGATTAGGAGTAGGTTCCTATTCCTTGCCTCGCGCCAGCCTCCGTGGGGTACACGTGACTTTCTTTTTCTTCTTTTTATTCAGAAGTTGCTCCAACATGTCTCTTATGGACTCGATGGTGACGTGACGTTCTTCAAACGTTTGAGCGGTCGTCTGATCACTCGAGGTTTCAGCCATGTGCACCCTTGCTGAGTCGCCATGACTCGAGTGTGATGTCTAAGACGTGGCCGCCGCTGAACAAACTTCCTCTTCACCCCCGGAAGGGGGTGCTAGGAGAGCATAGTCGAGTGGGATATTTACTCCCGTACGACTGCGGGTGTGTAGGAATATACCGTCATGCTCGCGTTGAACCAGCGAGTGACTGGGCCCCAGGAAGGAGTCTAAGTCTGGAGGATCTGGAAGTACACTTTTACCCTTCTCCGTCATGTTAATAGTAGCGCACGAGAGTTCTAAATCATCAACGATGCACCTTCGTTGGTGCTTACGCCTTCGACGAGAAGATCTCGGTTGGGAAGGGCGTTGAGTGAGCCTTTTGAACACTAAAGGTTTCACCGTTCCTACACACTGGCTATCGGCGAGTACTGTTTGGATAAGCCTTTCATAGTGACATTAAGGATTCGCCTCATGTATGGTGCATTTGCGAGTTAGGTAACCCTGGAGATCTTTCGCAGTTGGTTGGCGACAACCTCCAGCATCAGAGGGGTCAACTAAGCGATCGCACGAGAGAGGTTTGGATGAACTCTACTGCGTGCACTGCGTGGAATGGTTAGGTGTTGGAGTTTGGTGAGTTCATCTTATCCGGCGAGTCTTCACGCTCAGGCGAGTTCTTGCCTGCTGGCGAACTTCGACCCTTTGTTTATGTAGGCGAGTTTGTGATGTACCGCCTACTGCTTTGCCTTTGTCGTTAAGGCACGTTCACTCGCAACGCTTACCCGTTGAGTGGACTCGGTGAGGCTCGCCTGATTTTAGGGGCTCGCCTGATTTCGAGGGCTTGCCTGCTCGGGCAGGCTCGCTTGCTCTGGGCAATCCGTTCGCATCAGGGATGTGACTCGAGAAATGAAATCCACTTGAGTGGGCAGGCTTGCCCGTTCGGATTAGTTCGCCTGAGTGGCCCAGTTTGTCAGAAATACGACCCACTAAAACGGGGGATATTACGGTCAGAGTGAAGCCCACCTGAACGTGATGAGGGTTCACCTAATTTAGCAAGCCCACCAGCGTTGGGAAGGCTGCTCCTCCGTCTTGCACTTTTCAGACCCGAATAATAATTTAGGCTGTCATATGAGGTGAAGGTTTAGGCCTCCTGTTAGATGAGGACCTGTCTTCACCGTTGGCGGGCTCTTCTAGAGAGAGCAGCGTCCGTGCGGACCATGATGGCGTGGTCTGTGCCAAGATGAACCACCATCTCTTCCTGAGCAAGCGTTTGCGAGGGTCATTTGGCGACCCATCTGGCAGCCTTTTGCCCTATGCTCTTGACCTCTGGCTTAGCCTCGATCAATTCAGAGGGAATAGGCTTCCCTAGCGTGACTCGGATAGAGTCCTAAGGCGCGGAGGCTTTGACCGTTTGAGGTCGGCCTCTACGCACAACTCTGTGGCGTTTGCGGGACGCATTACCACCAGAGGAGGAAGACACGTACTCTTCATACTTGGCTTGGTCGAACTCGATTTCTAGGGACTCCACGGTCGTTCCGATAGCAACCCTGTCGAACTACGCTGCCACCATTTCGGTTGAGGAAATAGTTTCTCCCACTGTGGTCGCCATCTTCTGTACGTGTAAATTTTGATTTCCCAAAATGGGGGTTTCATTTGTATTGATAAAAATAGCTTATTATAAACTAATGAATCAAAATTACAACAAAAACGGAGGGAAGGCCCTCCTTGTTTAACGTGGGGTCTTTGATAGCGATAGGACGCCTTGCTCGGTTCTCGCACAGAGTCTGCTTCCCTTGGACGATTCGATCTAGGTTGCTGGTGAGCTTCAGTATGCAGTAGAAGCTCGTGCTGGTCGAGTTCAAGTCTCTGAGTTCAGTGGCAGTCAGGGCCCCCGAAGCTGGGAGAAGGTGCTACAGTGTAAGGATCATGCAAAGAGCCCGTCGTCAATTCAGTCGAGAGTTGAGAACTAATGGTCCAGCTAACTGATTGAATTAATCAATTAACTGTGAACCTCTTTCCTATAGCCAGGAGAGGCTCTTAAATAGAGGAGAGACTACATGATCACTCCCTTAAATCATGGGATGTGACCACGCACTGTTGGGGGATATCATGCTTCTCACTTGTACTATGAGTGCTCGCTTGATGGGCTCGGAGCACTGTACTTCTCTCCCTCACATCATGGGAAATGGGAAGGCCCATCCCTGTACGTGATGTAGTAGCTGCTAGGTACTTTGGCGAGTTTGGCGAGTTTGTTGATTACAAACAAATTTGGTTCTTGACTTGTGCAGGTGAGTTCAGCTCTTGAGTAAACCTAACTCGTGCAGGCGAGTCAAGCGTGCAGGCGAGTGTAGCGACACTATGGATTCGACTGGTCGCTCGTACTGTGGACGGTCGCTTGATGGGCTCGGAGTACAGTGCTCCTTCCCTTCACGTCATGGGAAATAGGAAGGCCCATCCCTGGACGTGATATTACGGCCGCCAAGTACCCTGGCGAGTCTGTGGTTAGAATGTTGATCGCCTGGCTGATCGTCTGGGCACGCAGGCGGGTTTGGCTCTTGAGTAAACTTAACTCGTACGTGCGAGTCAAGTGTGAAGGTGAGTTTCTGATCACCTGGTGGATTTCCAGCTACGTGGGAAAATTTGGTGATTGCGTGGTCTTGGCTCGTGCTAGCGAGTCAAGCACACGGGTGAGCCTAGTTTTCACGTTGCGCGAGCGACTCGAATACGCAGGCGGATTTCAGGCTTATCTACAAAGGTAATTTTTACCACCTACACCTGCATTTTATTTTTTATTCTATTAGAGGACATTACTGTGATTGGTGAAACGTGTTATTACACAGTGTGGGTGCATGGAAGGTTTGACATCTTTGGGTTCACCTTGGACTGCAGCCATGTGTGAAAACATGGGCGTCACAGTTGGTATCAGAGTTCTAGTTCTAGTATCCTTAGGATCATACTGTGTCGAGTCGTGGAGCTAGAATAGAGTTTCTTTGGATTCATGTATAGAGTTCGATAGGAATTCCTAGAATGGGTGAGGATGTTATATACGTATACCTCAAAAATTGCAAATATTTTTACTATCTTACTTCGATTGAAAAGTATTTGTGTGAAATTATAATATAACTTTTCTTATTGCTCTATGTTATATATGCTTTTGTCTGAGGTCTCATAACTGCATCTTATAAACCCTCTTCCTAGAAATTTATAGATGGCCAGACGAGGACGTGGATGGAGAGTATCCCGTGCTCAGAGAGAGATAGAGAGAGATAGGATGAGTTGGAGCCCGAGCCACAGTAGGCTCCACCCGAGGAGCGGTAGGATCCACCTGAGCCGCAGCAGGATCCACCTGAGCCGCAGCAGGGTCTGCAATTCCACATAGACCTCATGACACCTATAGTAGCTTGGCTAGCAATGCTCGAGGAGTGAGTGATAAGCTAGACTCCACTAGTTGTACCACCGCCTGTAGTTCCACCGCACGTGATTCTAGCTATCCCTATCTCAGAGGAGTCCTCAGATGGTACACCAGGGATCACCCCACCATCAGTTATAGCTGTAGAGTAGGAGGCTTGGCTTCGCCTAGCCGAGAGGTACAAGAAGATGAGGGCACCAGAATTTTAGAGATCATCGGTTTCACTTGTAACCCACAAGTGGAAGGAAGATGTGGGGAATATTCTTAACTTTCTTGATGTAGATCCAATCCAGAAGCAAAGGTTAGCAGCCTTCAGCCTGAAAGGTGAAGCCGGGGGATTGTATAGGCTTCAGTTAACCCCAGAGCAGCGGGTAACACTGTCATAGGAGGATTTTGTCTATTTCTTCAACAAGCAGTACATCTCTTTGGCGATACGGACCGGGAGTAGGGAGACATGTCTGTGGTAGATTATGAGAGCCGGTTTATCAGTCTACTTCGATTTACAGGCATGTGGAAGTCAGGAGGGCGTCAGGCTCAGATGTTTCTTATAGGGCTTCGTCCAAGCCTTGACACTATCTCATGTCCAGGAGGTTCCGCTCAGTTAGAGAGGTAGCTGATGCAGCCATGTGTAAAAACAAGGACATCACAAACTAACCTTAGGTCTTCTAACTCTGTATAGAAGAGTTCTTCTTCAATAGTTCCTTTGACATATCATAATATCATCTTGGCTGTCTTATAGTGCTCTTCTATATGTTTGCTGACTAGTTTATTAGCGTACATTATGTCTTGCCTAGTGATGGTCAAGTATTGTAGCTGCCAACTAAGCTCCTGACTAAAGCAAAGTCTATAAATTTTCCTAGTGAGTCACATCGTAGCTTGAGCCTGGTCTCTACTAGAGTAATGACCAGCTTGCAGCGGCACCAACTTGTAGTGGCACTAGTAGCTTGCAGTGGCACTAACTTGTAGTGGCTCATGTTGAACTTTTTAAGTATATGGTTCATGTACTTATTGAAAGTATCCTAGAGGGGGGTGAATATGGCTTCTGCTAATCTAATCTGATATTAGTGCTAATTAAAAACTTATTAAAATTTTATCCTAGAAAGTATGATATACAATAATTATATGCAAGAATAAGCAATTAACACAATGGTGAAATAAATAGAAACAAGATAAACAAGATAGTGGGTAATATAAACAAAGAGCAATTGACAAAGACGATATAAGATGAACACAAAAATAAGTGCGCCAATGACAAACACAAATAATCGATATGATCACGGAGTTCGGTCAACCACTTGACCTATGTCTCCGCTCCTCACATTGAGGAGATCTCCACTATCACAACAGGGTTTTCTATGCTCACCCGAATAATATTTACACCACATTCGGTTTTCTAGTTCATCGAAAACTTTACAATCTTACACTCTTGCAATCACACTCTACACCCTCTAAGTGTTGGTCTCTAGCTTGTGTCTCCCACAAGTGCTCGGAATTACGACCTACCTCTAGGCTTTAGTACCAACGTCACTCCTCTTGGGACAACCCCGTCTCTCACCACACACTCCTCTTGGTGCATAAGTGTATTACAAAGTGATCTGAACAATTAAGCTCACAATACAAATAAATTGTTCTCTACAATAGATGAGAACACAATGTAAGCTCACTCTCTAAGTCACACTCCCCACAACCCAATTTATACAATGTATACAAATACAATAAGTTCAATGGTTGTGTGTGTAAACAAGAGATAAATCAAAAATAAACTCAATGTTATTCTAGCTAATGAAAATTATAATCAAAATAATAAATAGCTAGAAATAGAGTTTATAAAAACTTCTCTATATAACAAGAGTATGAGAGATGAAATTGACGCCCAAACAAGGAATAGATGATCTTCTCTTACTCTTGTGAAACTTTCTTCACAAAACAAACTTGTAAACAAATTTAAACACACTTTAAACACTTGTAAAACTCTTGTAAAACTCTTTCTTAGATGCCTTAGAAATATGAGGGCATGGGGTATATATAGGCTCATGAAACAACCCCAAAAACCAAGAGAAAACAAGGAAAAAGACAAAAATATCAAATCTAGAAACTAGCTGTTATAGGCTGAAAAGAGGTCATCAATCAACTGATAGAATCTATTGGTCGACTGATAACGTCGACAGACAGTTCCAGATTTTGGCAGATTTTGGAATTTTACGTATCTAGCTTTGTAAAATCAATTAAAAATAGTAAATCAACTCTAAAAATTATGAAATTTTGAAAGACGTATCTAAACATATAGAAAAACATGTTAGAGAAAGAATTTATTACATATCACTTCTCATTTATAAGAAATAATTATATAAACATAGATATTATAGTTTCTTAAAACTATTGACATACATGATTTTCTAAAATTAATTTGATACCTTAAATAAACTCTAAAAAAGATAAAATTTTGGGAAATGATTATAAACATGTAATAGAATATGTTAGAAAAAGAATTTTTCAAATTACATTTCTCATTTGTGAAAACATATCTGTTTTATAAAAACATGCACGGACAAAAACTTGATTTTGTAAATTCAATTAAACATAACAAATCAATTCTAAACATAATGAAACTTAGGAAAATGTTTGTAAATGTGATTTTGAATATGTTATAAAAAAGAATTTTCCAATTTTCATTCCTTAATTGTGAAATCTTATCATTTTGACAAATCACATAGGTATGAACTTGTAAAAGCTTGATTTTGACAAAATGAGTTTAAACAATGTTTTAAAACCTTTCCAATAGATTTATAGACTTGATAAAAGATACAAAATAATATCGTTAAGTCTATAATCCAAAACAGTGATAAATCAAACCAAATGTGTGTGTGTGTGTGTGTGTGATATTGTGCTCTAAGTATTAACACACAAGTATGACCCTAAACTATTTACCCAAGCTTGGAATCTTCAATATGCTCGTCTTGGTAAACTTGTGGATGAAGCTTGAACTTGGATCTTGACTTAAATGTATAGCTTCACACCGATCTTTTCTTCTATTCTCCAATGGATATGATCGTGAAAGCCTAGTCCGTCCATTCACCATCACATTGTTTGCCTAGAATAAATATAAAAATACAAACACTAGACAAACAAAGTTAGTCGTAAATTGTTTGTAAAAACATCATCAAAACAAAAAGGCCAACAATCTTCCCCTTTTTGATGATGATAAACAATTTGCAAAAAGAGATATGCATGATATGAAATGAATATATAAATTATGATTATCATGCATAAAAAATAAGGAAATATATACTCACAATATTTCTCTCCCTTTGACAACATCAAAAAGGAGAAAACAAAAGAATAAAGAGAGCGAAAGCTCCCCCTACCTATAAGAATGGTGAGTATAACACAAAAATAGGGATTGCTCCACCTATCAAAATGTCTTAAGGAATATATGCAATGATGACCAAGGCAAATATATGTGAGCAAGCATAGATAAAAAATATGCTAAACACCACTCACATACAAAAACACAATAAGGACACATAATGATATGTCATTATAAAATAGTGTCTCAAGGCATAAACATAAAAACCATATATAAATAGATTTATGAAAACAAAGAATGAAAAACATGAGAATCACAAAAAATGTTTTCAAATGAAAACAAATCAAACAAATGAATTCATAAATCAAATGAAATTAATATCAATTTTAGTCATATTCGACAAAAGAGCAAGAGGTAACAATATCTAACTCTTAAGCTAGTTCCAACCTATATAAAGACTTTTACTACCCGGTAAACACGATTTGGGACATAAATTCCCAATAAATCCAAGGGTTACTCAAACACAAACCTCTCATCAAAATCAAAGCCAATAAAATAAAAACAAAAGAATTGACTTAAGAAAAACATGTTTTCTTTTTCAAAAATTAAATTTGTTTTGGTATCCAAGTATTCTTGGGTACCAAAGGATTTAGGGACATGACCCCTATCATGAAAGCTTAATGCCATAGGGTAATGATCCCTTTTGGGCGTATTTGGTGTATGGGTCCGATCATAATAATATTTATGTAAATGACCCATTCTATTACAAGTACAATGAAGAGGATGCATTTGAGTATGTAGACCATGTAGATGTGCATAAGAATCATTTGCAAGAAAAGATATTCTTTTAAATTTATTATGCAAATGAGAAACACTCTTCAAATCAAAATAAAACTCGGCCAAATGACCAAATCTACCACAATGATCACACTTAAACTTTTGTGGTCTTTTAAAATTATTTGGTAAAAGTGAAATCTTTTTCAAATCAAAACAAAACTTTTCCAAATGGCCAAATCGACCACATAGATCACATTTAAATACATGAGCATGCTTATGATGAACTTTATGAGTGTGTGCATGTACATGTGTGTGTGATGAAGAAGCCTTATGAGATGCACAAGAAGCATTAATATTAATATTTTTAGATTTTTGTGCATCATAGCAAAATTTAGATAAATGTCATTTATGACCACAAATAGAGCATTTGTAAACTTTGCTATATTTATGTGCATGATGTGTGGGTGTTTGGCATGAGACTTAGCACACACATTCACAAACTTCTTTTGATTGTTAATGCATGTAGTTAGACTTGAATCTAAAGAAGAAATACGGTTTTTACAACTCATCATTAGGTATATTAGCATTAACATTAGAAGTAGATCAAACATGATTATTCTTAAAAGAATCAAATTCATTCCTATTAGCTACTACTTCTAGCATGGCATCTTTATTAGCATGAGTTAAGCTAGCAATAGATGAAGATATGTTATTAATTTCCAAACTTAATAACTCATTGTTTACTTTCAAAATAGCATTCTCTTTAATAACAATATCAAGTTTGGAAGCTAACGACTTATGATTGGATTTTAGACTAACATGCTTGCTTTTCAAATCAATAAAATTATGTTATAATTTCTTGTAGGCATTCATTAATTTTTCATATGCACATGCGATATCATAAATGGATAATTCGTTACCGGATTCCGAATCGCTTAACACACTAGGGTTATCCCCTAGTGAACGTGTGCATGATGCTCCACATGAACTTAAAAAAGAATCCTCCAAAGCTTGTCGGATTGCCTTCAAGTTCCCTTGATGTGTTTCTATAAATTTCTAAAGTTTGTAATAACTATCAAAATAATAAAGCTTGTTAGAAAAAGATGAATCAAAAGCGTTTCACATAAATTCTAATAAAATCTTATTTATTGTAAACATTCTTTTATCTTTATCATTCCACTTGGATTTCTCCAAAGTGAGTACAATGTAAGCATCATCTATAATTTCCCACAAATCGAAATATCTAGATCTAACAAATATATTAAATCTAGAACACTATTGGGCATAGGAGAAGGCATTTAATTTGAGAGCAATATTAGGATCATATCCTAAACAAGGTGCACAATGAAAGTCCATAATTATAAAATGTGCACGCAAGATACAAAAAATCTCATAATTAAATTAGCACAAAAAGGTAAATTGGATCTTTAACTTAAGGCAATTAAACCTTAACTCAAAGAGCACCAAGCTATGATACCAATTGAAAGTACCCTGGCAAGTATTATATACAACAAGTATATGCAAGGATAAGCAATTAATACAAGTGTGAAATAAACATAAACAAGATAAACAAGATAATGTGTAATATAAACTAAGAGAAATTGACAAAGGCGATATAAGATGAACACAAAAATAAGTGCGCCAATGATAAACACAAAGAATCGATATGATCATAGAGTTTGATCAACCACTTGACCTACGTCTCCGCTTTTCAGCATAAGGAGATCTCCACTATCACAACCGGGTTTTTTACGCTCACCTGAATAACGTTTATACCTCACACTCGGTTTTCTAGTTTATCAAAAACTTTAAATCTTACACTCTTGCAATCACACTCTACACTCTCTATGTGTTGGTCTCTAGCCTGTGTCTCCCTTAAGCACTCGGAATTACGACCAATCTCTAGGCTTTACTACTGATGTCACTCCTCTTGAGACAACCCCGTCTCTCATCACACACTACTCTCGGTGTATAAGTATATTACAAAGTGATTTACATAATTAAGCTCACAATACAAATAAATTATTCTCTATAATAGATGAGAACACAATGTAAGCTCACTCTCTAAGTCACACTCCCCACAACCTAATTTATACAACGTATACAAATACAATAAGTTTAATGGTTGTGTATGTAAATATGGAGATAAATTAAAACTAAACTTAATATAATTCTAGCTAATGAAAATTATAATTAAAATAATAAATAGCTAGAAATAGAGTTCAGAAAAACTTCTCTATATAACAAGAGTAGGAGAGATGAAGTTGAAGCCCAAACAAGGAATGGATGATCTCATCTTGCTCTTGTGAAACTTTCTTCACAAAAAAACTTTTGTAAAACTGTTGTAAATAAACTTAAACACACTTTAAATACTTGTAAAACTCTTGTAAAACTCTTTCTTAGATGTCTTAGAAATATGAGGGCATAGGGTATATATAGGTGCATGAAACAACCCCAAAAACCAAGAGAAAACAAGCAAAATTAAAGATAAAAATATCAAATCTAGAAAACTAGCTGTTATAGGCTGAAAATAGGTCATCGGTCGACTGATAGAATCTATCGATCGACTGATAACGTCGACAGACAGTTCCAGATATTTGCAGATTCTGGAATTTTGTGTATTTGACTTTGTAAAATAAATTAAAAATAGTAAATCAACTCCAAATATCATAAAATTTTGAGAGGTGTATCTAAACATGTAGTAAAACATTTTAGATAAAGAATTTCTTAAATATCACTTCTAATTTGTAAGAATTAATTGTTTGAATATAGATATTTTAGTTTCTAAAAACTACTGACATATATGATTTATAAAATCAATTTTACACCTTAAATCAACTCCAAAAAAGATAAAATTTTGGAAAATGGTTATAAACATGTAATAGAATATGTTAGAAAAAGAGGTTTTCAAATTGTGTTTCCCATTTGTGAAAACTCATCTATTTTGTAAAAACATGCACGAACATGAACTTTAAACATGCACGAACAAAAACTTGATTTTGTAAATTTAATTAAATATAATAAATCAATTACAAACTTAATGAAACTTTGGGAAATGTTTGTAAATGTGATTTTGAACATGTTAGAAAAAAGAATTTTCCAATTTTAATTCCCCAATTGTGAAATCTCATCATTTTACAAAATCACATAAGTATGAACTTGTTGTAAAAGCTTGATTTTGACAAAATGAGTTTAAAAAAAGCTTTGAAACCTTTCCAATATATTTATAGACTTGATAAAATATATAAAATAATGCTTTTAAGTCTATAATCCAAAACGATGATAAATCAAACCAAATGTGTGTGTGTGTGATATTGAGCTCTAAGTATTAACACACAAGTATAAAGCCTAAACTATTTACCAAAGCTTGGAATCTTCAATATGCTCATCTTGGTAAACTTGCGGATGAAGCTTAAACTTAGATCTTGACTTGAATGCATAAGTTCACACCGATATTTTCTTCCATCCTCCAATGGATTTGATCGTGAAAGATCTAATCAATCCATCCACCATCTCATTGTTTGCCTAGAATAAATACAAAAATACAAACACTAGACAAACAAAGTTAGTCATAAATTGTTTGTAAAAACATCATCAAACCAAAAGGGCCAACACTTATTTTTGGGAGATGAATATCCCTTCCTCTGATTGAAGTACTTCAACACTGAGCAAATACAATATTTCTTCTATATCAGCCATCTTGAACTCTTTGATCATGACATTCTTGTAGGATCTGAAATAGATACACTTGAACACTAAAGGGGGGTGAATAGTGTTTTTTTTAAATTTAGGCAAAGTAGATTATAAATTACAAAGAAAAATGGCAATCTTAGAAATTCACAATCACAAACACAAGGATTTATACTGGTTCCACCAATTCGGTGTACATCCAGTCCCCAAGAAAATCCCGCTTGAGAGTTTCCACTATGATTTTAAATAAACTTACAAAATCAAACGCAAACCTAACCAATTTACAAGTTCCTGCAAATTACAACACCAATTGACAAACACCCTGCTAATTTGAACACCAATCTCTAAATCAAGAGATTAACTCCTCTCACAACTTGAGATAACTTTTGAAGCAAAAATTTCAATTCCTATAAGCCTTGATTTGTAGTGTAGTTTAGTAGTGGCTTAGGAATTATTCTAACTTCTATAAATTACCTAAACAATAAGTATTTGAATGATGTTCAGAGGCAATTTCAGAAACTTCTCTTTTTCTCAAAATCTGAATATTTTTCACTTGAAAAAATGCACAAAGATCAAAGCTTATGGGTATGTAAGTCTCTGCATTTTTTTTTGAACAAATAACTATTTATAGCCCTTGAAAAGACAATTTTTTAAACTTTAAAAACGTTTAAAAAAGGCTATAAACAGTCATAAATTCAAACTTTGAATACTAAAAAAACTATATCTGTAGTCGACTACAATACATACTAGTCAACTACACTGAGTTCAAACAGACTCTGTGTATTCAAAAAATTTCTCAGTAGTCGACTACAATGCTCATTAGTCAACTACACTGTATTTTGACAGAGACTGATAAAATAAAATTTGCCTTCAGTAGTCGACTATAATGTTGATTAGTCGACTATACTATAAAATGACAGAAATTTATGTTTCTGTTAAACACCTGAGTAGCCGACTATAATCCATTGTAGTCGACTATACTGTAAAATGACAGAAACATATATTTAAGTTTTATACACGAGTAGTCGACTACTATTCTAATTAGTCGACTACTAAGAGTAAAAATTATAAAATAAAATGTTTTTATACTCAAGTTTTAACTATAATTCTAATGGTTAACATAGGGATTTCTATAGTTAACCAACATACTAAGCCGATGTTAGTGTGTTCTAATATTGTGTGTGTGTGTGCGTGTGTGATCAAGGCTTGTACAATAATTCTAAGTAAAGAAAAAGTAAAATACATTATCTCATATGTTCTTCATTTTCTTCACTTCAAAATGCCTTGAAATCAACTTGCACTTGTATATATTCTGATATTGAAATCTGCATATAAAAGTTAGTGCACACATTGTATAAATTGTTATCATCAAAATACTATCATGGAGATATGATATTCAACATTCTCCCCCTTTTTGATGATAACAAAATAATTTATGCATAAGTATGTATTTTATAATCAGGTTTAAACATAATGAAATAATTATACTTACTCCCCTTGCATATATGCAAATTTGAGTATATAACAATACATAACAATACTATTTTTGCTAAACATGACATTATTTCTTCAACATGAGCTAAAACTTCAAACAAATCATCCAGGTTATGAACATAGTTCATAACTTCACCAATCCAAATTGGTAGGCAAAGACTTACCATAAAGACCAAAAGTTTTACAATGTTCATCACCATGATCTGTTTAAAATATGTAGCACATATATTAACTAACCAAACATCATCATAGATAAGAAAAACACACAATCAACATACTTGACATAGTAGCAACATAAATAACATATTACATAAGTTCTAACATCTCACAACTACATAGTTTTTGACACCGAAAGAAAATACCATAATTGTTTTGAACCTTAACATAAAACATCCTAAGGTGCTGGAGGAGGTTGCTGTCCTTGAAAATATGCATTAAGCTTTGTGTCCAAGTCTTCAAACTTCTTAATTAGCTCTTCTTGATTACTAATGATATATGAATTTTGAGAATATAGAGCTCTTTGACCAGTTTTAAGTTCAAGAATACGTACACTTAAAGTGTTGTATTTCACGTCTGAAAAGCATGAGGGTTCTGTAGGAAATGGTGGTGGTTGACTAGAAGAAGCTCCTGCTTGAGTTGAAGATTGTGGAATATATTGTGAAGTTTCTTCTTGATGAGGTTCAGGTTTATTTTGAGGATTTTGTTCTTGAATTTTAAAATTTGTCAACTTTATCCTAGTTAGGGCATTGGAATCAAAGAATTCAATGGAGCGAACAACAAAATTTTCAGATTGGAGATCCACATGAAATTTATCAAAGATTTTTGTTAAAAAGGCACCATAAGGAAGAAATCCTCTTGGTATTGTTAGAAGATTATCAAAGTAAACTTCAGCCCAATTAACTTGAATATATCCCATTATAGCATATAGAGCTTTTGCTAAATCTAGGGAAATAAAATAAAAACTCTCAGTTTTTGGAAACAAGTTATAAGCTAGGATTCATGCAATGAACCTAGGAATTGGACGAAGTTTGTTTGAGTTATTTAAAGGTTTGCCATATCCAAGAAGAAATATATGATTAGATAAAAGATCTGAATCATTCATCCTAACTGACCTAAGAGAAACTCCTTGATAAGGAATATTAAAGATTTTACTAATTGACTTTGTAGTTAAGTCAATCTCTATTCCTTTAACAAGAGTTTTAAGTTTTTCAGAACAACCAATAGTTCCCACACGTTCTATATTAGTATAGAATAGTTGCACAAGAAATAGATATGTGGGTTTTCTATTTTCAGCAGAGAATAATTCAAGCAAGCCCACATTTTCAAAATATGAACCAAAGTTCCAGGGTATAAAATCAACAAATTTCACAAATCGTCCTGGAAGAACTTCAAAAGTTAAAATTTTGTTAAATTCTTCTAATAAATCAGGACTTTTTAAATAAATGATGATTTCATCGTTGACAGAAGTATGAGTTTGCTTAGCTTTCTTAGATCTAGACATGATAAAACAGATAAATATCAAAAGATTTAAAGTTCAAGTTTAGAAATATACCCCAAACTGTTGAAACCCTAGATTAGTCGACTATAGCTTGGATTAGTCGACTACTGATCTTGACTGCTTGACAGATATGAAAGAAAATTAAAGATTTTGATGAAGAATTTGAGAAGATTAAAGATGCCCTAACCTGGAATCGACAGATCTGAAGGGAGGAAGAAGATAGTCGGTTTTTAGATAGGTTAGTGGGTAGTTTTTAGATTTTTATTTTATCTTTTAAAATAATTTACAATGTATGGTTCAGATTTGATAGTGAATTTAATGTAGGGTTAAGATTTGATCTTAGATATATGGCTAGGATTGATAGAGTTAAAAATCTATGGTTGGGATGATTTTTACTTAACTGAAACGGGTATTGGGTATTGGGTATTAGGTTTTGGGTTTGAATTTAAGTAAAAAATCCAATAAGCTTTAAAAGTATAAAACTGAGAGTTCAGAATCAGTAGTCGACTAATAGTAAAAGTAGTCGACTACACTGTAATCGACAGAATGATGATTTTTAGTTTTTAACTCAGAGTAGTCGACTACTATTCTAATTAGTCGACTACTAAGAGTAAAAATTATAAAATAAAATGTTTTTATACTCAAGTTTTAACTATAATTCTAATGGTTAACATAGGGGATTTCTATAGTTAACCAACACACTAAGCCTGTGTTAGTGTGTTCTAATATTGTGTGTGTGTGTGTGTGTGCGCGTGTGTGATCAAGGCTTGTACAATAATTCTAAGTAAAGAAAAAGTAAAATACATTATCTCATATGTTCTTCATTTTCTTCACTTCAAAATGCCTTGAAATCGACTTGCACTTGTATATATTCTGATATTGAAATCTGCATATAAAAGTTAGTGCACACATTGTATAAATTGTTATCATCAAAATACTATCATGGAGATATGATATTCAACAATTCTTGTATTCTTTAAACATCCCTAGATTGTTATCTATAAAGATCATATTGTCCACATACAAGAAGATGGTCATGAAGCCTTCACCATTGTTCTTGATGTAGATAGAATACTCCTACAGACTCTTCTGAAAGTCATTCTTTTAAAGTAATCATTGATTCTCTTGTTCCATGCACTAGGTACTTGCTTTAGGTCATACAATACTTTCTTCAATTTGTAGACCTTTTCTTCTTGACCTTTCTCACATATCCTAGCAGTTGCTGAATGTATATTTCTTCTTCTAGATAGTCATTCAGGAAGGCAGACTTCACATCTATTTGGTATATCTTATACTTATAAAGTGCTACTAATATGATGATAAGTCTTATGATATTGATTCTTGCTACCGGTGCAATGACTTCTTTATAATCAACACTTTCTTGCTGACTATAACATTTTGCTATTAACCTGAATTTGTACTTCTACACTTTCCCTTTTTGATTGGTCGTTATCTTGTAGACGCACTTGATTCCAATGGCTTTATGACCTTTGGCCAGTGTTGTCAACTCTCATATGTTGTTTCTTTTGATTGCCTTGATCTCATCATCCGTTGTATTTTGCAAACTGGATTCTCTTGTTGCTTCTTCATAAGTAAGTGGATCACATTCTTCAAGTAAGAAGAGCAGTGTTTAGTCTTCCACCATCTCGATTGGCTCTGTATCTTCATATACATACTTGAGTATCCTTCACTAGAGCTAGAAGATGATGTTGTTATCGGTGTTATCGCTGTCGAGGTTGATTGAGCTAGATTGTTAGGTGGGCTTTGTTTTGGACCTTATTGCATCTCCGGGAGATCATTACCTTTTTGTTCATAAAACATTCCATTAGTGATTTTCTCTTCATTGATCCATCTCCAATCTTCTTTATCGAACTCCATACCCCCAGAGATGATTATATTCTTAGTTAGTGGATTATATTGTTTGCATGCCTTAATTCTCCTTTCATAGCTGACAAGGATGTACATCTCTCCTCGATCATCAAGATTTTTTCTCTTCTGCTCTAGCATATGTGCATATGCTATGTACCTAAAGACCTTTAGATGGTCTGTAGCTGGTTTGAGGCCACTTCAACTCTATGATGGTGTCTTGAATTTCATGCTTTTAGTTGGACACCTATTGAGAAGATATACTGTACAAAGTCTTTGGTAGGTACTTGTTCTTCATCATGCCTCTTGTCATGTTGAGGATTGTATGGTTCTTCCTCTCTACTACAACACCTTTCTGTCACAGTGCATATGCAGCGGTGTGGTGGTGGATGATTCCATGCCTCTTTTCAAGCTCCGAGAACTCCTTCAAGCTGTATTAGACTCTATGATCAAATCAAAGTAACTTGATGTGGTAGCCACTTTCACTACAACAAATTGCACATTTCTCGATGCTTATTCCCGACGCAAGGTTAAATACGTCACCAAAAATTATGTTTTTCCTGATTATTTTAGTTAGCGTCGGCAAAACATATATTTTTTCTCACATTTATAATTAGCGTCACTAAAAGTGTATATTTTGCAACATTCTAACTTAGCGTCGGTAAAAGTGTATGGATTTCTTGACGTTTTTTCATTTTCGTCGGTAAAAGAATAGCTTCTTAGCGACGTTTTAGGATTAGCGCCGCTAATAGTGTGCATTTATCACGACGTATTAGGCTAACGTTGCTAAAAGTATTCTTTTCCCAACGTACCTACTTGGTGTCGCTAAAAGGTATATTTTTTACGACGCTTCTTTATTTATCCGCATCACCAACCCCCCCCCCCCCCCCTGAAATTTTCCCCACTCGTACAAGGGAGGGAAAATTCCCCCTATTTATTTTCACGAAGAGCCAAAAAACCCCCACCCCCATTCTCTCTCTCATCAGAAAATCGGCCCCAAACCCGTGCTTCTTCTCTGAAGTTCGCCGCCTTCGTTGAAGCTCAACGCCGCTATCCTCGGAGATCGCCGCCTTCGTTGAAGTTCACCGCCGCCTTCGTCGAAGGTACTGAATTTTCCCTAAATTTTTTTGGGTATCTTTGTAGTTTTCATTTGCTTTCAGTTGTAACCCTAGGGTTTCTATTGGGTCATGATCCTTGAATCTGTGCTTTTATTGTCTACAAAATATTTGAGGAAATAATAAACCAATTCTACAAACCATCAGGTGTTGTAGAATTGCACAAGGGTATCAAGAGTTTCTCAATAGAGATGTTGGTAATAATTTTCATGTTTCCTTTGAGCAATGGGATTGTAGAAGGAATTAAAGAGTCAATATCTATAACACTGTCTTAAATCAAATCCTCTTAGGTTGTATATGCAGAAATATATTTATTTTTGTGTAATTACTTGTATGGATGGATAATCCTAAAGATTCTTACTTTAACTGTTGTTCCTAATGCGATACGAGCTAGCTTCCTAAGAGAAGGGATAATGGGAGGAAAGAAAATATTAAGATTTTCAAAATACTGAATTCTAAATTATGGCCTTGTTTTCACTGCCAAAATATGCTCTAGCTAGATTATTTCTTTTCTTCATATTTGGAATCAGGTTTAGGCTTCAGTGACTAGTGTCATCTCCTGATTCTTGTCAAAGTGATAAAAATGGAATTTTGATCTGTGAACGTAGGGACTTTGTTTGTAACATTTGGAGTCCATGATAGAGCTCGATCAATTGCTCTGTTGTGCTTGTGTGTACATCAAAGTGAAGGTTACAAAATATCCCTACAAAATTTGTCGTTCATATACTTTGGACCGATGTTATTTGAAAATTATGGAAACTTTATATCATTAAATATGCCTAAACTTTTGCATGTCATGCAGTTTAGGAGTAGTATTTGTCATAGCCAAACCATCTTTTGCTTGAGAAATTGGTAAGCTTGAATTGTTGCATCCCTTTTATTTAATAATGTTAGGTGTAAATGCATGGGTTTGTAGAATTGTGTAATAACTAGTATCTATTGACTATGTTTTTTGTTCTAGACTGTTTTCTGCACCTTTTGATGGGACATCAATTTAATGTAAATATTTAAATTTAGTATTCCTCTGAATTGGAATGAAGAATGTGTTTCCAGGGAAGCTGTGAAAGCTATTTAATCACCAATGGGAGCAATTTTTAAGAATTGCTTCAAATTCTGAGGCCAAAACTTGATATTTTGGGCAAAAGAATAAATGTCAGTTTTATACTTAAGGTAGAATATGTTGGCTTTGTATTTGATTTGACTTGAAATTGGAGCTTAAGAGATAATTTTTGGGATCTACTTGCAAAGATATAAAATGGCGGTAACATATCATTATTATACACATGATGGTTAATAGTAGAGTTGAAAAGTAAAAAATAAGTTTTTGGATTATTTAGGGAACTACATTCTTTTGAGTAATTGAAAACAAGTTTTCTTTCAAAAGCTTGTAAGATGTAATTTAAAATGGCTGGACTGTCAGTTATCAGGAGGATCAAATAGCCTAGTAGTGGGACTTAGGACCCTAGGTTACAAGGCCAAGGGTCGATCCATGTCTATAGCACACCTATTCCCAATTTTCGATTTATTAGGCATTGCAATATCTGATCATGTTCACCTCGGGCCAGGCTGGATAAGGGGCCCCATGCTTCGGGGTTTAGTTTGCTGGTAGTATCACTGTATCAGACTTCAGATTGTGGTCTTGGGTTTTGGCCTTCCTACAGAATCTTCATACAGGTGACCGTTACATGGTTATGAGCCGGGGGTATTACTCGTGAGCTCCCTTATGAGTTCCTAAAATTGGCCGAGTTGAGGAGTCGAACTCAGGGCTCCTCCCTGATAACTGATAGTCCCAGCTAAGGTTCCTCACACCAATATACGTTTTGCGAGTTATTGAGTGAATGTTCAGTTTCTTTGCGGTAAATATCTCTGTTCATCTTCTTTTCCCCTTTGCCATTAGTGTTCTTCATTTGTCTAAATTATTAAACTTCTCCATCAAAAGACTCGTACTATCCCCTAACACCCAACTTAGCATTAAATATTAACTTTTTTAAATCTTCAAAAGCTTGGAGCAACGAACTTATTGTTTTCTTTTTTTCTTTTCTTTTTTTTCTCATTTTGCATGTTTCAGCGTTGATATAGTTTAAGGAACTTATGCCTGAAGATAGAACGTGGTGACTCATAAAGAAAACAAAATATAAAATAAAAGGTTCTAATATCCTTCAATAGGGTGAAAAATCTATCTCTTATTATTTGTTAACTTCATTTTATGTGATTGACATCTGCTGGTGGTAGCGTGATTTGGCTAATGCGTTGAAACATATTCTATTTACCCGCTTGTTTGTGGTGTCCAAAAGCAAGAGGAGCCAGAACTATTACTTTTCTAAGCATAGTTTTAAGCAAATTGCTTTGCTAATAAATAGCCATGTAGGAGAGTTGATGTAATAGTTAAGATATTGATATGTTACTTTTAGACAAGTTAGCAAGTAATTGCGATTATCAAACTTAGTTTAATTATTTATTACTTTCAGACAAGTCAGCAAGTAACTTTATCATGATAATTTTTTAATTGTTATTGCATATTTATTTGAGATGCTACTTTTTATTTATGATAATAAATTAATATGATATTCACACCAATTGTAATCAGGTATGGATAAGAGTTGGATGACAGTGATTAGGGATAGATTAAGTCTGCGGTATCGGATCGGAGTTGATGCTTTTATTGAATTTGCAAAAGTAAATGCAGGTGGGCGTAGCACGATTCGGTGTTCGTGCAACAAATGCATGAATCTTGATTGGCATGAATTTGGTATTGTGCAAGATCATTTGGTTCGATATGGGATTATGGTATCCTATAAGATTTGGTTGCACCAAGGAGAATTGCCTATTAATCAACATGGTGATTCCGGTGATGACAGGGATGAGAGCGAGGACGATAACAGAGATGAGTATCCATAATTATTGGAAGATCATTACAGAGGAACTTATATGGATGATGATGATATAGAGATGGATGATGATTAAACTTTGAAAAGTTACTGGAAGCTTCCCAGCGTGAAATGTATCCTGGTTGCAAAAACTTCACTTTGTTGGCATTTGCTGTCAAGATGCTTCATGTGAAAGTTGAGAATAAGTGGAGTAATAAGTCATTCGACATGGTTTTACAGATATTTAGGGACTTATTGCCAGAGGGTCATTTGGTTCCGGGGTCAATTTATGAAACGAAGAAGTTGTTGCGTGATCTGGGCATGGGATATGAGCATATCGATGCATGCCAACATGATTGTGTACTGTTTTGGAAGGAGAACTCACACCTGATAAAATGTCCTGTATGTGGGGAGTCTAGGTACAAGTTCATTGGTGGAAAGGGTATGAAGATCCCTCGTAAGGTGTTGTGTTACTTTTCGTTAACTCCGAGGTTGCAGAGGTTGTACATGTCTAGGAAAACGGCCACAGAGATGAGATAGTATAGGGATAAACGTGTAGATGATGGGATTGTGAGACATCCGACTGACACTTAGGAGTGGAAGGAATTTGATCTTATTCATCCTGAGTTTGCACAAGAGATCCACAATGTAAGGTTGGGACTAGCTAGTGATGGGTTCAACCCTTTTGGGAACATGAGCAATGCCTATAGTATGTGGCCAATCATGCTTATGCCTTACAACTTGCCTCCCTGGTTGTGTATGAAAGAATCTTTTTTCATGATGTCCTTACTTATTCCTGGACCACATGCACCAGGGAACGACATCGATGTTTTCTTGAGGCCTTTGGTTGACGAGTTGAAGGAGTTGTGGAACAATGTGGTAGTAACTTATGATGCCTCCAAAAAACAGATCTTCCGGATGCATGTGGCTATATTATGGACCATTAATGACTTTCTTGCATATGGTAACTTGTCTGGGTGGAGCACAAAAGGCTATTTGGCTTGTCCACCTTGTAACGGTAATCCATTATCGCATCGATTGAGGAGTAAGATTGGATACTTTGGTCATCGAGTTTACTTGCCAAGGAATCACACTATGAGAAGGGGTAAGGACTTTAACTGTAGGACTGAACATCACATGAAATCTTCGGAGTTACCCGTGGAAAAGGTACTTGAGCAGTTGGATCAATTACCAAATGTTAATTTTGGAAAGCATCCTTTAAAGAGGAAAAGACCCTATGAATCCATCGCCCTAAATTGGAAAAAGTAAAGTATCTTTTTCGAGATACTGTATTGGAAAGAACTGAAAGTGCGGCATAATTTGGATCCAATGCACATTGAAAAGAATATATGTGAGGCAATCATTAGGACAATGTTGGGTATAGACGGGAAGAATAAGGACACGAATAAAGCTCGCCTTAATTTGGAAGATATGGATATAAGGTCAAAATTACATTTAGAGAAACAACCAGATGGATCTATTCGCAAGCCTATGGCAGCGTACACACTATCCCTAGAAGAGAGAGAGGGTTTTTGAACATTCTTGGCATCAATTAAGTATCCTGATAGGTATGCAGCAAATCTATCGAGGTGCGTGAGCACTAGAGGCGACAAATTGACGGGTCTAAAGAGCCATGATAATCATATCCTTCTACAATGTCTTCTGCCAATTGGGATGCACAGATATGTTAACAAGGAAATTGGTACAACACATTTTGAGTTGGGAAGCTTCTTTCAGGATCTTTGTTCTAAAACATTGAGGCACAGTGACTTGGAAAAGTTAGAGGAATGCATTGTCCTTATACTTTGTAAACTGGAAGGATTTTTCCACCGGCTTTTTTTGATGTGATGGTCCATTTGGCTGTTCACTTGTCACGTGAAGCCATGCTTGCTGGCTCTGTGTAATATTGGTGGATGTATCCAATCGAAAGGTATATATTATATGACCACATAATTAATTAGTTTCGTATTTGTGCAACTGTATTACATATAAATCTTATTCTATTTTATGGTTCCTTTGAAGGTTTCTTGGAACACTAAAGGGGTACGTTACCAATCGAGCTAGGCCATAAGGTTCGAATGCAAAGGCTTACATTGCTAAAGAGTGTCTTACTTTTTGTTCAATGTATTTGAAAGGAGTTGTTCGAGAAGAACGAAATGTTGATTGTGGTATACTTGGTCTTGGATTGTTGGTTTTAACACAAAGTGCTTGTCCCTTCGGACCAATCACAAGAGCTCAAAATGTGTCTCAGAAAGATCTAGATATGGCTCAGTGGTTTGTATTGTATAATAGCCCTGAATTGGAGCCGTTAAAGTATGTATTAAGTTTTTTAAGTTTGAATCAGTTGTATAGTTTTACTAACCAATTGATTGACACCTCATTGTGTAGGGAACACAAGGCTACGATCCAAAATTCTAGAGGACATGACATTACTCAGATACAATGAAAAAATTTTCAAAATGGTTCAACAACATGTAAGTTATATGAAATACGCACAAGTCATTTTATAAATTAAAATTAAATTAACATTATTGAATACCTATTGAACTTATAATATATTTATGTAGATAAATCATTTGCAAACTATTGGGTCACCAAGGGCAACTGATGAATTGTGGTCATTAGCAAATGGTCTAGATATATTAGTTCATCTCTATGAAGGATGCATTTGTAATGGCGTTCGGTTCCACACTAAAGATCGCGACAACCGTCGTAAGAGTCAAAATAGTGGTTTGGTTGTGGAAGGGGATCATGATGGAAAAACAATTGACTTTTACGGTTACTTATGCAAAGTCTGGGAGCTGAAATATTTTCATGGGGTTAAGGTTGTTCTGTTCCAATGTGAGTGGTTCAACACTGGCAGTAAAAATAGAATACATAAAGATACACATATCACAAGTATCGATGTTAGGGGTTGTTGGTATCAAAACGATCCACTTGTGCTACCAGAGCATGTGAAGCAAGTATTTTTTACATTGATGATACCAAATTGGGTGCTCATTGGAAAGTCGTAGAACAGGTCCAACACAGGAGTGTGTGGGATGTACCGGAACAAGTCCATGATGATATGCTTAATGATACATTTCAACAAGGTGAAACCACTATCGCTGTTCCAATTCTCGTTGAGCCTACTATAAATTATCCTTATTATAGGAATGATATTGGTTCGGATATCATTCCCAGTGCAGACCTAAATACGGAGTATGGAGTTGACAATGATCAGACAATGGAAGAGTATGGTGATGATGAAGAAGATAATCTGCATAATCAGTCCGACTTAGATATAGACCCTGATATGGATTATGATGTGTAGTATATGTTTTTGTTTCGTAAGTGAACAAATATCAAGAAATAATATTGTTTGAAAGCAACGTAATTACATTCTATCATTTTGTATAAAAGTTTAATGTTACAACCTGGCATAGTTTAGATGTTCTAACATGTAATTTTTTTCATAGTTATCAAATTAATATGCATAGAGGTAAAAAATTATGGGTCAAACCGGGGTCCATACGAAAAATGGCAGAAATATGATGAGGCAAGAAAGAGGAAAATAATAGATGAGAATATAGAGAGAATGAGAGCTTTGGGAATACCACCACTTTCACAAACAATTTCCAGGACGTTGGCAATGCATGAGAGGAAAAGTAAATGCAGTAAAAAAATGTTTTTGAGGATGATGATGAGTACCAACCATCTATGGATGATAATTTGCTTAGCTCATTGAGTGAAGATGACAATGATGATTTAGAAGAGGTAATATCTATTTGTGTATTTTCATTAATTGTTACTTGTAATTACTTGTCCTTGTCATTACTTATTATTATTTGTTATTAATTTCTTTTCATTATGTGTAAATAATTCATTTTACTAAATTATAACAGGTAACACGTATGGCTCCAGGATGCAGGTCTAAAAATGTTACACCGTCGACTTCTGTGCCCGAGAGGAGGATCTTGGTTGCTTTGAACCAGCCACCTCAGTATACCCGTAGCGAGCTGCCCTACCCCAAGCCATCATCAATTGCCTAACCCGACTAACTAGAAAGCCCTCAAACGATCGGGAGCAGCGTAGGTATTAATATATCATTATTTACATATCAGATTCACCTTTCCCTTTTATTAGATATAAAATTTAATTCAATTAACTTTGAAATTTTTTAGGATCGGTACCATCGGCTCGTAGAAATGTATGCGGTGAAACACGAGGGAAGGGGACAAAGAGATTGGTGAGACAATTGGGTCATGTGATTTCAGTTCCGATCCCTTCCTCAAGTGGAGCACCGAAGGGGGAGCATGCGACATCCCTAGCGAATGAGATTGTTAAGGAGATCCGAAAATCTGCACCGGTTCGCAATTATGGTTGGGATATTAATGATGGGATTTGAGAGGCGGTCATTATGAGAATTCGAGTATTTTTAATCATTCTTTAATGATATATTTTCATTGCTATGATATATTTGTCCTGATTTATTCAAGCATAAAGGGTCATTCATAATGTAGATAAGAAAAAATCTATGATTTTCATGATACACTATCTGATACAAGCTACCAAATAGGATGCCGTCAAGCTTTTGAGACTTTTCCAATATATTTTTATACCAGACAGGAACACACAAATAGGATGCCGTCATTATGATTCCTCTCTGACTTCCCTTGACAAATAGTTTCCAGCCAAAATTATTTCGCTCTTCTTTTTTTTTTCTCTTAACGAATTATGTGTTGCACGTGATGTTTGAACCGTAGAGGTGGATTCACGTGACTTTCAGTCCGTTTGGGAGCTCACTAAGGCCTTGTTCGGATTTGCAACATAATTTAAGTTAATGGAATGTAATGAAATATATAAACTTATTTGAGGGGTGCATCTGCCTTTAAAACATGTATATGGATCCATTGATAATTGGAAAATATGACATAAGCTGACCATATTTTCACTTTTTCTTTCTAAAAAGCAAATTTAAAATGTGAGCCACTTTTTTTTTATACTAGTGCAAGTCAGTTTGCTTTATATTTTTGGCATAACGCACATTGCATTATATGTAATCTTGATAGTACTTACTTCATTCTAAAGTGGTAGTGGTGCATGTTTGTAGGAATTTTGGCATGATTTAGAAGCTAGTTAATATCAAAACTGCTTAGTAGGAGCCATCTGCATTATTTTTGGATGCATAATTCTGATAGTATTTATATGTGTCTATATTTCCAACTACCTTCAAATGCACAATGACATACAGTTTAACAAAACTTATCAGAAGAGTTGACAACAGATGATTATTTAGAATGACAATGACATACAGTTTAACAAAGCATGCATATATATCATATTAATGGTTTACAAAAAACACCTAATGTCACTTCCAAGCTTTCAAGCACTGAATAAAGCATACATATATATCATATTAATGCTTATATGTATATTCATGCTTAACTGTACTTGTAGCAAAGATATATTAATGCTTATATGTATATTTATGCTTAACTGTACTTGTAGCAAAGATATATTAATGCTTATATGTATATTTATGCTTAACTGTACTTGTAGCAAAGATTTAATGTCGGGGACTATGAGAACGACCTAGTCATCCAAGATTCCATAAAGAAAAAGTGCCAGAGTATATATAGAAATTGGAAGCATGAGTTGCACACCTATTATCTTGGTTTACTAGATCTCAAATCACTTTATTAAATTGTCATGTTAAATTTGGAATCCTGTTGTTATATATTTTTAATAATATATTTTATATTGGTCATTAGACAAAATCTAATAAAGTAAAGGTGAGTCGATCAAAGTTGCCCTACAATCATATATTTAGTTCCCGATCATTTGCAGCAGCGATGTCACTAATTGTAAGTTTTACTTTATAAGTTTTTACTTTTTAAATAGACTATAAATAGTTATTAACAACCTTAATGATAAATTTATTAAATTAAAGAAATCAAAAAATGATGGGTAAGCTCCCACTTTTCTGGAATTTTATAAGGAAACCCACTACCAATAAAAGGAAAGTATGGGTAAACGAGAAAGCACAAGATACCTATGTATGTATGTCCAATTTACTTTTGTTAAATCAATCTATACAAAAAAACTTATATCTATTCATTAATGATATGGATCTTACATCTTTAAAAATGAGAGGAGCGATTAGTCAACAAGACTATCGAACAATCTCAGCCCGAAGTTACATCCCCGATGAATGAGTTTGAGATCTCCATTGAAGTACTTGGAAGGAGGCCAGGTTACCTGAAGGGGTATGGGATCAACCTTCGATGGAATTCATCTACCAGTTCTATTGCAAAGTCAGCTGAGCGAGATGCTGAGGTCGTGGCTTTAAAGAAGACAGTAGCTGTGCAAGCCTAACAGATAGCCTCACAAGCCGAGCAGATTACCTCACAAGCCGAGCAGATGAACGCACAAGCCCAGAAGACTGCTGAACTTGAGGCTTTAGTGCATCAGCTAGTTGCACGTAGCCAGCCTGCAACGAGCTGTGGTAGTAGAGATTTCTCATCGAGATGAGATCAGACTTGCTTCAACACCAAAGTAACTTCTTAACATAACTTAATGTCTACTCCTTCATTTGGCACGAACTTCATAAAATAATTTTTGCTCCTTCATTGAGCATTCTCCTTCATTCAGGATGGTTCTTCATTTATTTACCTTGCTCCGTAGCTCTTCCACCTTCACCTCAATATGTGTGAGACGAGCAGTTGATCCAGCTACAATTTCTTAAAAATTGATAGCATCATTCACAAGTGCACGTAGAAGATGCAGGAGTAGATCATTGAAGTCCTTAAATGTCATGTATTTCTTGAAACTCTGCAAGTAAATACAGAATATAATGTATCTATAACAACAATGATACTTGTCGTCCTATGTGAACCAGCAAGATCCTCAGTTTGTGGGTGGCCTAAGGGCGGTGAATATACGAAAAAAATACAATATAATAATGTTGGCGATGAAATTTTTCTGTAGGACAACTTGAAGTACAAATATTATATTTCTAAAGATGCAATACTGTTTGCTATCAGAATTTCTTTTTTGTGCAAAAGCAGATGTATGGATTATAGTGCAACATCTACAAGCGTAAGTATTTCTTCCCTACTGATTCAATGATTAAGTTTAAAACTTTAAAATATGTTTGAAAACTGCTTTTACTAAGATTCAAGCTTCTTGTTTAAGATACATAAATTACTGACTCTAAGAATTTTTCCTTGTTCCTTCTTATGCTCTTGATTAGATATTTTTCAATGTATTCATACAGCAAGAGTATCAAGGGTGTTGGATAAAGACCCCAAGGTTCAATTAAGAACATGTTAACAGAACATTTCCAAGATAAAGGATTGAAATCATATGTGCATAAGTAGAGTTGAGTGCAACTGCCATGTGCATAAATGATCCCTTGATAATGCCAAGGGTCATAGAACGAATGACTAATCTTTCTAATTTGATGAGCTGTTTCCAGCACAATTAAGTTGTGCAGATTAATTGCAGATATAATTGAAGATGTGCTTTTACTAAGATGTGCTTTCATCTAGGCTCCCGTATCCGTATTTGTTTTCATATCTGATCTCATTGGACATTTTTTATAGAATGTGTAGCCTTTCTCAAATAATTTTAAATTTTTTTTGATGCTGCTTTATTCTTGTTATGCAGGAACTTGGATTTGATTATCTTGGAAGCAGAGATCAACTTGTCATGAGGTTACAAGCAAACTGGAATATTTAAACAGTTGTCCCCTTCTTTCTTTTCTTTCACCTTTTCATCTCTTTCCATTATGTTTCTTTTTTATCCCTTCATGGATTACAAGCAAACTGGAATATTTAAACAGACCTTTGAGTGTTGACTTGGAAATGAAAATTAAATGAATGTAACTATTTTGTAGTGGGAGTAAATTCTTTGTTTATCATAATATACAACTTGTTTGGAGTATAATTTGATGTTTGATTTCTTTGTTGATGTTAATGGGAGCAAATATTTTGTGGATGTTCAGGTTCAGTGTAGGCTTGTAGTTGACAGAAAATATATTACTTTTTGCGATGCAAATTAGTGTCGACAAAAGTATATTTTTTCTGACGCATAATTATGCGTTGCTAAAAATTATACTTTTAGAGACGCTATCTTGCGTCGCCAAAGATATAGTTTTTAGCGACGCTTCATTCTACGTCGCTAAAAGCTATATTTTTGTCGACGCTAACTTGCGTCGCCAAAAATGATATTTTTAGTGACGCTATCTTGCATCACCAAAGATATAGTTTTTAGCGACGCTTTATTCTGCGTCGCTAAAAGCTATATTTTTGCCGACGCTAACTTGCGTCGCCAAAAGTATAATTTTAGCGACGAACAATTTTGCGTCGCTAAAAGCTATATTTTTACCGACGCATTGGATTTTGCCGACGCTACATGCATTGCCAAAAATATAAGTTTTACTGACGCACTTTCGTATATGAAAAAATTCTGCATACTTTTCCCGATGCAAAATATTATGCGTCGCTAAAAGATGTACTTTTCCCGACGCATGAAGCGTCGCCAAACGTGTTGACTTTTACCGACGCAGTGTATTTGCGTCGCCAAATATTTTCCTTGACGCACTTTTGGTGACGTGTTAGCGACGCTGTATTTTACGTCTGGAAAGATTTTTCTCGACGTTTTTTAAACTTTTGCCGACGTTTTTGTTTCGTCAGTAATACTGTATTTTGTTGTAGTGTTTGCTTATCAACCATCTCCATGAACACCTTAGATTCCTCCAATGCTTCCAAATATTTACTTTAAGAAATAGACCTAAGTTTTTTTACTGTAATCATCAATAAATGTTAGGAGCTATTTACTACCTCCAAGTGAGATGACTTCAAACGGTCTATAATATCGGTTTGCACCATCTAAAGTGTCTTGGTTGCTCTTCTTGATTTCCCCACTTTAAAACTTTTTTAGTGTTATTTCCCTTTCATGCATCCCTCATAAAGCTGATTGGAGAGATTGATTTGAGGCAAGCCTCTCACCATTTTCTCCTTTCAGAGAAGATTGAGGCCACCAAATGCAAGGTAACTAACTTGAGATGCAACAACTAAGTTGATATTCAAGATGAATAGACTATTTCTAGACATACCCACCTTTATAATTAACTTATCATTTTCTTAATCGTGAGGGTTTCATCTACTCCTTGGTATATGAGGAATAAAGCCTTCTTGTCTTTCTCCCCGTGCCCATTCAACTTGCTCTTATGTCAAATTAGCTTCGACAACATCAGACTCTGGCTCGGTATAGTCATTCTCTACGATCTCCCATAAGTCTTGAGACATGAGCAAGACTCTCATTTGAATACTCCAATTATCAAACTTGTCATTTGTAGGCTTCGGAATTTGGGACTATATCATATTCGCCATCTTGTACTCAAGATTTTTTTATGAAGGTGGATGGATTGAATACAACTTTGATACCATTTTGTTAGAAATTTGGGAGAGTCTTCTTAGTGGACTAACTATTTAAAGGACAGGATGAAATTATAGAGGAATAGTGGAAGTAGTACGAGAAGAAACTTTATGTTAGAAAAGGAGTTGTTTCTACAACTCTCCAACTTGATTTCTCACTTCAATTTGATAGTTTATAAGGCCCTCTTAAGGGGTATTTATGGGCACCCTTGGTGCTACTACAACACTCTTTTCTGCACACTTTTATTTCTATGCACTTCTTCTTCTACATACTTCTACTCTTCTACAAAAGCTTATGGTAAATTTTAGGTCTTCTAGAAAGTATTTAAGAAAATATTTTATAGATTTTTCTAGATCTAAATACTCCTCATTACAAGTTTAATACTTTTTAGACTTTTTTATCACTAGAGCATTCTAATATTAGTCAAACTAGTTAGACTAATAACAAAGTCTATATAATTATATTAGATACTGTTTATCCAATAGATTGCCTACCCAAGAAAAGTCATTACATATCACAAATATATGGGGATACCCAAACATTAAAAAACAGTGCATATTTCCCATTCCCACCATTTTTTTTTGATTCATTGGCACCTTCTGCTCCATTGTTTGATAAACTTATTCCCAATTTAAAACAATCAAACATTGTTTTTTTAGAAAGAAAACATGAGATCTCAAGATTAAAAACTCCAGTCAGATTTCATATAACCAAAATGATCGTATACAAGAGGAATTTGTTGTTTGAAACAAAATAGAAATTTTTTTCTAGAATATAAAAAAAATAAAAATATAATTCTCAATTATCACCATAATTTCAGAGTTTTGGCGTGTAATGGTTAGAGAGACTATAAAGATGAATAGCCAGGTTTAAATCCCATCGCCTACTCATAAAATAGCACGCTCATCTAGCAAGGCATGTTAACATATAAAAATATAATTCTCAACTCTCACTGTAACTTCGGAAATTTAGTGTAATATTTATAGGGACTAAGAAAAATAAGGGAAGATTAAAATCTACAAAACACAAAGATCTGGTGACTGGAGTCCTTATTACAAAACACCACAATCTGGTAAAGAGTCGTGAGATATTTAGCTTTGCACCCGTGCTAGTTTGTAACAAAAAGTTTTACACAGAAAACAATAAAAACTAAAAAGAAAATAATTCGACAAGAAGTGAAAACGACACATAAAAGAACATATTCTACAACATGTAAAATCGACGAATTTGATTTTTTTTCTTCTTCTTTTGTTGATCTTGAGAACCAGCACTGTAATACTGCCCCAAGTTCAGCCAGAGGGGGGCACATCGGCTACTCCCTGCTTTTGTAATTCAAGCAAAACGCTCTCTGAAGATGGAGGCTTCAATCCAAGCGGCAGTGGTAACCATGGCTTTGCTAAAACATCTCCTATAGCTGCATCTATGCTCTCATTTGACTGATGAATGAAAAATAAATCAACTAGTTATAATTTTGATGCATATCTTGGTGTGCATGGAATTAAAAAAGAAATATATATGATTGGATGTGTCTGTGACTAGTAATTCATGCATAGTGAAGCTTCAAAATTTTTAACTGACACTTTATTTAGCCTATTTAGATGTTATATGATTTCTGTGAAATTAAGTATAACTTTAGTTCGTAGAAATCATTTTCAGTATTTATGGGTCACGAGATATGGTGTCGGTATGGGAAAGAACACAAGGATATCGCACATTTAGTTAAAACCGGTAACTAGCTATGTTTACTAGCTTCTGTGTGAGATTGCTGATGCTCCACAGTAACTCCAAAAGGCGCTGGGAACACAACTGTACAATGCATGCATGTCTTAACGTATACTAACACGCACTTGATGAAAACCATCCATAAGTCCTTGTACTTTGTCTTTCACCCTTTACAATTTGAATCATGAAGAAGATGCAACTAACATTGTCTTTCACCCTTTATTTGAATCATGAAGAAGATGGAACTAACTTACTGGCTGAGCATCTGGTTGTTGAATCTGTGAGGGGGCCGAGTGCTTGCTCCGGGGAGGAGCCACATTGTGGGGTGCAGGTCTGAACATTGGATGTGGAGGAATTCCAGAAACAGGCGGAGCTGAAAATCTCTGCATTTTGTAATTAGCTCTCAACGAAGTTAGGAACTTGAGATTAATCTTTTTTCAGGTTAATAGAATTACAGCAAGTGGACATGGAGAACAGTTTTCATACCGCCACTGGCATTACAGGAGGAAAGCAAGGTGTTCCTTGAGTTAATGGCTGCGTGTAAAGATTAATATGTTAGCGGATTTATTAAGGGATATGTGTGTGCAGGCACGTGTTCGTGCATACGTGTGCAGTGAATAGTGATAATTATCTGCTATATTATTCAACAAGGTAAGCTACCAATTCTGTTATACTAGTGCTTTGATTGTTCACTAATTGTAGTAAAATGAGTTGAGTCACCTTATACTCATTATTTCCGTACATATACAACAAATGACAAATAAATAGACAGGAAGCAAAGTAGCTACCCTGTGGTAAGGAGGATGATGCCAATATGAAGGGTCAGGTGGCAGACGAGCATGTGGCGGCCGAGGAGGAGCCCATGGTGGCCGTGGCCAAACAGGTACCAGCTGCAGCTGCTCTACACTCGGGTGGCCCCAAACATGCAGGGGTCTGATTAAAGCCTGCTGGTGCATTAGTGAAGGGAAGCTTATAATGGGTGTTCCGGCCCAATTAGGGTTCATGCTCATCTTCATTCCTCCTCCTTCATGGCCAGCTGTATACAATTGTCTTCTGTTGCTCCAGTTTGCTGCTTCTGCCTCTCTGGCAAGCAAATGTTTCCTATGCGACCGATATTTCTGTGTGTGAAATTCACAATATGAGAACTACTAACTATAAACATAGTATAGCAGTGAAGAAGTACTTCCCCAAATGTTCAAATGTATGTAACTAATATTGCTATTATATAATTGACTCCCGCAATTACCTTGATAGAAACCTACGGATGCATGAGAACAGTGGGATGCAGTCAATTCATCAATATTGTCAAGTCAGTTTTGGTTGCACTTGATTACTCAAAAAAAAAAAAAAGTTGTACTCGGTCATTTAAGTGCTACATGCAACAGTTCCTTTTTCAGTATTATGTAGTCATCGGACAGGTTAATCAAATAATAGGAATTTATAACAGAATTTTGTCAACAGTTTATACGTGTAAAATTTTTGTGCCTTCTTACAGAATATGTACTTATTTTTATTAGTTATGGAAGATAACCTGATATTATTTTCTACAGAAGATAACAAGATGGTCTTTAAAATGCCTGTAAATTGTAAGGTTAGTAGCTGATTATATTTCAAGTTTAAACTGTTAATTTGGACCACTTGAAAGTTCTCTCTGTCTCTTTTGAAGAAACAAGTTTTAAATTAGATTTGGGCAACATAAGCCTAAATTCGTTAGTTTAAACTGAATTAATTTTATGCAACTCTGAAATATTGAAAGAAATCTTTCATACACCAAACAGAAAATTCAACGTTTTAACATATCGACCACTCAGAATTCAATAATTAATACCTGCAGATGGCTGGCGATATTGTGGCGAGTGAGGCAGTCGATTCCCATGAGCTCTAGTATTCTCGACGGTACTGCCTTATCCACTCCTAGCTGCTCCACTGCCTGAACAAATCTTCGATGAAGCTCCGGCGTCCAATCCACCTGCAAAGTTAGTTTTTCCGTTTAGAAATTTATTTTGTGTTCCTCCAGTTTGTTGTTTTTCCGTTGCACTCAAATTTCTACTTATAACTTCCCAGAACATTTTTGGTTTCTTTTACAATTGTTGTAATCCTTCATTTTGGATAATGGATCTCGTGAAGCTGAACTTACCTTAGTTTTTATCTTTAAGTATTTCTAAAGCTCAAACAGTTCTTTAGAAAACTTAATAAGACAGCTACCTCCACAAAGGATAAGATTATCTAACACCTATCTCATCAAACCTAGCTACTCATGGGTCTTGTGACACCATCAATTCAAAGTTGTTTTTATCAAACTATGTCCTATCATTACCAATGAAAGCTACTGCACCTTTGCTTTCTTCTTCCCTTGAGACTCCTTCCCTCCGGTGGTTGCCGATGTATGTTTCCTACCTTTACCTCCCTCCGATGATGCAGACTTCTGATCTATCTCTTTTTTTCTTGCACTCACAACCTCAACATCCTTATCTTCTATCCTACTCTCATTCTGATAACACGATATTTTTTCTTGATCTGGTACCGCTGCAGTATTGACGGATTCTTCGCCACTGCTGAACGAGAAATCGGCAAAGATGTCAGAAGAGTCAATTTCGAGATCTGGCAGGATATCTCCATTTTCAAACCCTGCGAAGATGTCATCAAAGTTGATGTCCTCGAGCAAAAACTCCCCTTCATTATTATCACCATTATTGTTGGAGCTTCTTCTGATTGGCGAGACTGCAAGCATATCCTATACGTAAAAGGATAGTAGTATAGTTGTGCATGCAGAATCAAATTAAACTCATAAATTAAAAAGAGTTTGGTAGAGAAGTAGGAGCATGAGGAGGAGGAAGGAGACTAGTTATGGATCTGACTCTCAGTCACTGATTGGAGTTTTGGGAGTATTAGAACGGGGAGAGGATGGATGTGCACCACAACCCTATCGAGATTTCTTTGATTTTGCTCTGGGGCTTTTTGTTTGCACCTGCACTCTATTTCTCTCTCTCCTAATAATTTTTTTGGGCTTGTGGACTAGTATTTTTCAAGACTTTTAAATCAAGAGCTCGTGAAGGGGAGAGGGGGTCAGTGACATTGGCTGCATGCATATCTGTTGAGAGGAGGCACTGTCACTGGCATTTGCCCTTTGATAAAAGTAAAACACTGATTGTCCTTGTCTTTTATTATAATGGCACATGTGTCCTTAACAAAGTTTACTGTGACTTTTCACATTTTGGGGCATGCAGGTTAGGTTTGTGCTTGCATATTTGGATTGAAGATGTAAACATGCACTATGGAAGAGAATTCTAGAGTTAGCTAACTAGGGTTGAGCAGCTGCAGCTATCTAGAAAATGGGGCAATGTTTAGCTATTGCTAGGCCAAGTTTTTGATAGTTGTTATGTACCGAGGAAAAGAGTATGTTCATATTAACATACATAAAAAAGAAGGGACTAATCATTGTTATAATTAACAATCAATTGATGTGCAATTATGTCTAGGAAAGTAGAGATGTATGAAAGTCTAGAAATATTCCTTTAATAGTAGATGGAGTGCTGCTCCTTAGCTTTGACTACAAAAGAAATTAAACAAGTGATCCTCTTGTTACTACTCATCATCACCATGTAAACATAATTCTTAAATTATTTGTCGATGATAAGAAACACTAATTTTTATTCTTTGTTGTGTAATTCTAGACGTTTTATCAACGGTGTGTTTATTTATTGTAAGCTATCTCGTCTAATGTATGAGGTTGAATAGCTCACAAGAGAATAGATGAGGTAAATTAGCTCACAAGAGCAATCAGTGTGGAAGCATAACCTGCAAAAGTGTCACTAAACACCCTAATAAGATTCCTTTTTCTGTGCAGACCAATCAATCACTGAGCAATGTGGAAACTCCGAGGAAACTTGTTCGGACTAAAGAGAGCAACAATAAACCATAAAAATCGATCAAGAGCACAAAGGCAAAGGATTCATGTGGTTCGGCAATCGGTTACATCCATGCGGAGAGAGATTTGAGTCTTCTTTTATTCTAGAGATTACAAGTTATGTATTATTGCGTTCTTAATGAAGAACCCGCAGGAAACCCTCTCAATCTCACCAAAAGATGTCTCACAAACCCTAGTTCTACTTCTTATCATGATATACAACTCTCTTTGGAATCTTTTTAAGCCCAAGCCCACATGAACAACCCTATTCATGGAGTAGAATCCAAAATACAAAAAAAATTCATAAAGAAACCGGTCCTAAACTGTAAAACCCCGATAATTTATGAATAATATAATTAATGTGTGATAAATTATGATATGTGGATATTTAGTATGATAAATATTATTTAATGGTATATGAGTATAATACCATGCGTTTTGAGTATGAATGAGTTCATACATGAAAGAGAGAAGAGTTGAAACATGCACAAATGGCCAAACACATGAGTATCTGGAAATGCCCAGTCCGGTCGACCGCCACGGTCGACCGCAGTCCGGTCGACCGTCACGGTCGACCGCGAAACCTGCAGAATGTTTTAAACCTGTTTTGAGTTGGTTTCGGATTTCTAAACCCATATTCGTTTTTTCTAGATATATATATGAGTTTTTCACATTTTATTTAGTATTCCTAAGAACCCTAACAGCCACCAAATCCCCAAAACCCTAGTTTGATTTCTTGGAGAAGATTGGAGGTTTTTAAGTTGGGTTTTTGTTGATTTTTGGCTTTTGGAGTGGAGATCTCCTTCGACGTTGCTTCTAACACGTTTTCCTATAACCCCAGGCGAGTATCATCTCTGCTAATCTCCCTCTCAGTTTTTATAATGTTTTTAAAGAGATTTAAACATCTTTTGTAGAGCCTAAACGAATGGATTATGTATAAAAAACAACTCTTTGTATTATATGTATAAAGATTAGGTCTTTTCATGCTAAAAAGGTTGAGAACGTTTTGACAAATGTGATTTAGATCTGAAGATGATTTTAAAACATGGTTAATCTAAAGAAAAAAGTTTGATTCGTTGTTTTGAGCTTTTATGCATGTTTTAGGATTTTGAATATAAATCTAATGCAAATTATTCTCTTACACTTAAAATGATCATGTATAGGATAATCAACTAGAGAACTAATTGATAGAAGAAGAATTTGATAATCTATCCTTATCTTGAGTAGTTTGATAGGTTATACTTATGAATTCTAGGATTACTATCTTGTTATTGTTCTTATCATGATTTTTATTTTGACTTAGATGATAATTTGATAAGTTATACTTTTCTTAAATGGTTTGATAGTCTATGCTTAATAAATCTAAGTTGAAATATGATAAAATGAGAATAGTTTGTATTTTATAATTGAGTTAGCTAGTGGGTTCAATTCTAGATCACTCTTATCTTTAATTGAATCCTCCATATTTTGTTTTCTTATTTTTCTCTCTTTTTATTCTTGCTTTTTGTTCTATTCTTTGATTCTTACTTCTCTTCTCTAAAATTCAATTTATTGTTACTTGCATATATTCACAACAATCACTCTCACTCATCATAACTCTCACACTTATTCTTTAATTCTAATTTTTTCACGTACAAAACACGATAACCAATTCTAATAATCTCTTAAAATCACCTTCCTCGTGGGATCGATAACTTTTATACTATAACTTGATCAATTGTGCACTTATAATTTTGGTACATAATTATGTCGTATCAAGTTTTTGGCGCCGTTGCCGGGGAATGTGCTTAAGTAGGTTTTAATTATTTTGGTTATTTAACTTGTGTATTTTTTTTATGAAGGAACCGCTTGGAGCTTGAAAATCTTGGATTGAAGATCAAGAACTTGGAGAATTGCTTTCGGGTAAGTCTTCTTTCTAGCGTTTTCAATTCCACCATTTTTAGTTAGCTTCACAATTAGAGACAATTAGGATTTTAAAAAAAATATTTTTTTTATTAACCATAATAAAATCCATCTTTCACTTAGACATTAACTAACAAGATAATAAACTCAAACAATGTTCCCCCTTCTCATAATTGTTTAATTGTTAACCCTAATAAAAAAATATAAAGATTTACTTTTTACCATCCTAGTTAGTCGCTTTTAATTTCTAGGGTTGCATTTCATATAGTTTGTAGGAATTCACCAAAGTGATTGTAGTACTTGATTTGGCACATACTTAAAACATTCTTAAGGGCAAAACCCCATAATCAAGATAATGTAAGGGATTTCATCACCCTTTCCTTAGCCCACAAATCACTAATTCCTTACTTCACAAACCCAAGCCTCCTAAAACTCAATAGATGTTGGCCCCTAAGGATTCGAGCTCAATAAGGAACAAAAAATCCTTAAGTGACCCGGTTCAAGTTTTCTTAGATTAATTGGTGTCTATGGCAAGGTTTAGGGGTTGCGTAAAGCGCTCCACAAGGAATGAGGTACTTAATTGATCTCTGATCATCCTCTAGTACTACCCTTACCTGGCTAACTACCTGGGTAAAACATTAATCTTTTCACTTTAGGAGTTTTTGGTTAGGAGCTGGTCTAGTTGAGTTAGGCTAAACCCTAGAATAAGAGTGATTGAAAGGTGATTGCTTTGATTTGTTTTAGTTAAGAATTTTCTTTATCCTTTTCTTCTCATAAAAAAACTAATTTTTTTTCATTCTTTAAAAAAAATTATTATAAAAAAAAGTTGTTTTGGTGTATGCAAACTTGGGTTAGGGCTAATTCTCATTGTTTAATCCGTGTTGAACCAATCCAAGAAATGGCAAATCAACCCGTTCTTCAGGATATGTGTTACCCCACCAGAAATACAATTCCATCTTGCATAAGGCTCTCAGAAGAAAATGGAGCAAATTTTGAGCTTAGACCGCATTACATAAACATGCTTCCTAAATTCCTTCGAAATAAAACAGTAGATGCATATATTTTTATCTCGGAATTTGAGGAAGTATATATTATGATTAAAATGAGAGAATTAACCGAAAATACGATTAAGCTTAGATTTATTCCATTTGATCTTAAGGATAAAGCTAAAAAATGGCTTTACAGCTTACCGACAAATTCCATCTCAACTTGGGATGAATTTGTCACCGTTTTTCTTAAGAAATTTTTTCTTATTCATAAAATGGTAAAGCTTAGGAACAACATTCAAAACTTCAAAATTATCCCAGGAGAGCCATTCTGGAAATATTTTGACCAATTCAAAGATCTTCTAATCCAATGTCCTCATCATGGTCTAGAGAAATGGCGATTATGTCAAGTCATATATGAAGGATTTGACTATTCTTCAAAGGCATCTTTAGAATCTATGTGTCTGAGAGATTTTATGAGGAAAAACGCCGACGAAGCTTGGAAATTTCTAGAGAGTCTATCCGAGAAAACAATGTAATAGGAACACTGTGATGACAGGGTTTCATCAGTTCTCCAATCTAAGACTAGTGGTCTTTCCTTGGAGTCAAACATTACTTCTGAAGCAAATATGGAAACAATTTTACGGAGGTTAGAAGCCTTAGATCCTCAAGGATAAGCTTCATGCCCTCCACGATGCAGGGGTCCTAAAGAAGGAGAAGGTACAGAAATAGGTGATCACGAATATGATCACTCTGAGTTTCGAAAAAGATCACCCGGAGGTTCGGGCACCAGCAGGAGTGGCTCCTATCCCCAAGGCGATCCTAAATATTACTAACGACGATCCTCACAATCAACGTGGAAAAGGTTTAGTGTCCCAGATTTTGTGATCAGGTCAAGTAATGTGGGTCCACCCAAACCTCCTCGGCGATGAGCAATGGGCTTCCAGGCCTTCGAGGAGGACCAAAGGTAAACCTTGCAACACCGTCTCCGCTATCCCAGATGAAGGCAAAACGACAGTAGCCGCCCTCATCGATTCTGATGAGGACGCTGCCACCCTAGCCACTATGGCGGGCAGAGAATTCGCTAAGAATTACCCTGTAAGGGCGGAGGATCCGGCTCTACAAGAGGCATTGGCTGATTCAAAAGTCTTCGCCACATACTTCTCGTCCACAAGAGAAGAAGACGCGGGAAAGATGTGCTTATAGTGCTGTCAGGCCTCCAAACGGTAGGTCCCCTGCATCACGTTCACCCCTGACGACATGCTAATTAAAAGCACTTCTCACGATCGACCCTTGTACAATCCGGGTTACATCGGTTCCTCCAAAGTGGATCGAATCCAAGTGAACCCGAGATCCGCGTTGAGCATTGTCCCCCTAAAACTTATGCAGCACCTAGGGGTCCCCCAAAAGCATCTTTCCACGACAACTACGACCATCTTCGGCTTTAACGCCACCGGGACGAGGCCGCTTAGCAAGATCCGTCTGAAGTACTGTATAGGCGACATGAAGACAGAGGTCACCTGCTACATCATCGGCGCCGAGCCTTCCTACAACGTGCTGTTGGGACGACCATGGATCTACAACAACTACATTGTCCCATCCACATTGCACTAATGCCTAAAATACGTGGATGTCTACGATCGGGTGAAAACAGTAGTTGCCGACGAACAAACCTTGAATGGAGTTGAGAACTACTTCACGGATTCCCTACTTTACCAAGACTCCGACAAACCACTGGTCGAGGAGCCCAGAAGTGGCAATAAAGTGGATAGTGAACCTAAATACAACGATAGCCTTATCCTGAATGATTTTGAATCGATTGTAATCGGCTACGAAAGCCACAATGTAGCCGACGCTGTCTAGGGGGGCGAGATTATTTTGAATGAGAAGTTCAACTTTGCTTACTTGTCATCTTGCCCGTCATTCAAGAAAGACTTGCCCGACGATTCGATGTCGGGGCTGTACAATGACTCTTCCCTACACTTTCTTGTCCACTTGGCGTGTGTTACAAAGGGACAAACGATTGAGTCTTCGCAGGCTGTATTCGTTGTGCCCGCCCGAGAGAGTTATCAAAGGGATGTCATCTTTGGTAGGATAGACCATCCCTTGCGTACATTGTAGGACGAATGCAAAGAAGAAGAACCCACACCCTAGTTTTCGCAATACAGTCAAACAGCGAAGCGCATGATGAGGGACATGGGTTATGAATTCGCTCATCAAGAAGGCCTGAACTACGACCGAGGACGGAAGACGGTCATCCGACCCGCCTATGTGCCTAAAGGAAAACCCTCGAATTACTTCACCAAGACTCAAAGAGGCTTGGGCTACATTTCTTCCTCATTGGAGTTATTCTGCAAATTCGGTGAGGATTCTGACGAGCCCCACTCAGATGATCGGTCATTAACATCCTCGGCATAGGACTCAGACGTTAGCATGGGTGACTTGTTCAGAGACCACACGGTCAATGTGGCTATGACTGATCCTACCAAAATAGTAGAGGATGGCCAGGACAAACTTTATGATGAAACGTGGGACCACCACGTCAACGCTCAATAGAGCAGTCGCTTCGAGCAACGTGAACCGCCCATTGAGGACAAAATCCTCCAAGTAAATATGGGCGATGAGGCTAACCCCAAGCCCATATTTTTCAGTGGTAGCTTACCTCCCAAGAGAAGGAGGGCCTTGAATCCGTCAAGCAACAACAGAGATGATTTCTGTAGGCGTATAAAACTGCCTATAGGTCCCGTTATACAGCTCGACGACGCTAATTCGACCAAATCGACCATCGGGCGACGTATCCAAATAAGACCGTTAGCTCGCCAATGCCGAAGCCAAACCATACGCAACGGAGCAGGTTAACGAGGCGACGAAGCTAACAAATCGCACCCAAGCATTGGAACGCATCCACTCACACGCGGAATCAAACCAACGTTTCGGGGAATCACCGAGTCATCTAAACAAGAGCGAACTCGGTGATATAACGATCGAATCAAGATCAATTCCGGACTTGAACTCAGAAGCGGATTAACTGCCATATTTGGAATCAAGTCAACAAGTCGATTCCAAACCAAGTCAACCACAAACCGAATCAAAGTCCAAATCAACAACGAACCGGAAACACCGGAAAACCCAAACGACGGACAAAACGATGGAAACCGCACCTAAGGGGGCTCGGCCAAGGCCGAGCCACCTGTGGGTGGCTCGGCCAAGAGCCGAGCCACCCACAGGTGGCTAGGCCCTGTTCTGTGCACGGGGCACAGTTTCGAGCGCCTATAAATAGGCCTTGTGCTCATTTGTTTTAGAGGTTGGAAATTTTGGAGAGAGGCGAAGCCCTGCCGGATTGAAGACTCAGATCTAAACAAGATTCAAACTTTGAAGGCTTTGGAGACTTGGACTTCCAGATCCGGTGCTCAGCGATCGTCAATGCCAAATAAGGCAGGTGTTCGAGAGGATCGGATCTTCAGATCTACACGATCACACTCCGGATCTAAGCTTGGTTCTTAGATCCCGAGATTCGAGCGGTTGTTTCCTTGGTGAAACAATCCCTCCCGGCTATTATTCCCTTGGTGGAATAATACCCGTTATATCGTGTAGATCCGACCGGATCGAGATCACGCGGTGGTCCACGGCAAATAACCCCGGCGCAGGCAAAGAACCCACACAAAGCGAGTGACCGCAAAACAGGAGCTCGCGATTCGTTCGACAAATAAGGATAAAAGTTGTAATCTTTCTTTTTCTTATTTTTGATTTTCATTGTAACCGGATCTTATAAAAAGACCGGATCTTTTGTAACCGATAAACTGTTATCAAGAGTGCAATGACATCAATGAAGAAAGACACAAATTTTCCCGCGAACAATTTCATCCACAAATCATGGAGGCAATCGAGGCCAAAGTAAAGAAACTGATCGAATCCGGCTTCATCAGAGAGGAACAGCATCCCGATTGGTTAGCCAACATTGTTCTAGTCCTGAAAAAGAATAGTAAGATCCACATCTACATTGATTTCAGAAACCTTAACGCCGCTTGCCCAAAAGACGAGTTTCCCTTACCCATCATAGATGTCATCATTGATAACACGTGCGGGTTTGAGAGAATATGCTTTATGGATAGATTCTCAGGGTATAATCAGATCAAGATGCACCCTGACGATGAAAAACATACTTCATTTAGAACTCCAATGGGGGTATACTGCTACACGGTCATACCTTTCGGACTCAAAAACACCGGCGCAACTTATCAACGTGCCATGAGCATAATTTTTTTAGACTATCTGCAAAAGACAGCCGAGTGCTATGTGGATGATCTGGTCATAAAAAGTCATACCAAAGATGACCAACTCCAAGACCTGAGAGTGATGTTCGAACTCATGAGAACTCATCAACTCAAGATGAATCCAACAAAATCATTCTTAGGGATGTCCAGTGGTAAATTCCTTAGATTCTTAGTCATGACAAAAGGGATCCGTATCGACCCAGATAAGGTGAGAGCGATCCAAGAGCTTTAGCCACCCTGAAATCTCAAACAATTAAGGGGCCTTCAAGGGCGATTGGCTTATATCAAGAGGTTCATCTCAAACCTTTCGAGCAAATGCCAACCCTTTACCAAATTGATGAAGAAAGGTGTCTCCTTTGTGTGGGACGAGTCATGCTAGCGGGCCTTCGAATAGATCAAAACTTATGTCTCGAGCCCACCCTTCCTGGCTGCTCCGATCTCAGGAAAGCCATTTCTCATCTATATATGAGCCATGGAGCATTCTATGGGCACCCTCCTGGCGCAAAATGACGATGCTGGTCATTAGCAAGGTATCTACTACCTAAGTAGAACTCTGCAAGGCGCTGAGCAACGGTATCCCATGGTCGAAAAGGAGTGCCTAGCCTTGGTATTCGCCATCCAAAAGTGACATTACCTAGTTGGCCAAACAATCCATGTCGTTTCCCGGATGAACCCCATCTGAGTTTTCATGACGCAGCCCATGGCCTTAAATTGGTGCCTAGCCATGTGGGAACTCCTGTTGTCCCAATATAATATCCACTTCATGCCGTAGAAATTAGTCAAAGGACAGGCCATCTACAATCTCATGGCCAGCCATCCGCTAGGAGTAAAGACTGACTTGTTCGATGACTTGTCGGATGAACCCTCCGAAGTGAACACAACCTCCCTGGCAGAGGTTTGGCAGAGGTTTGGCAGAGGTTTGGCAGATGTTCTCTGACTAAGCCATGCACTAACAAAGTGGCTGAGTACAACACGCTGCTTATCGGGCTTGAACTGGCTAAGGAGTTGGAGATAAAGCATCTTAAGGCCTACGGTGACGCTTAGCTCATTATCAAACAGATGACGGGAGAATACGAAGTTAGGAATGACGATTTGATCCCACTTCATAAAATAGCTATCAAACTAGTTGACTCCTTCGAAAACTTCCGCATTGAGCATGTGCTTCGCTCTAAGAATACGCATGCAGACGCTGTGGCGTCCTTAGTGGCTAACCTGGCCCTACCGCTAGGGATAGATCAGCGTGTCACGGTCGCAAGCCGACAACTCTTCCAGCCAGAAGTTCTAGAACCGAACTATTCCAACTAGATGAAGTTCTAGCCAGCTAGGCGGAGGTTTCTTCCTGGTTAAAAGCCTCCTCCTGTCGAGGTGACACTTCTTCATGAGCCGACACCTCCCCGTGACTCGACATATCCTCGTAAGGCGAGGCATCACTTCCCTCCTCTCTTTCATCCTCCACTCCGGCCGACCAACCAGCTTTAGAGGGAGGATCCTCTTTACCGGTAGCTTTGAAGGCCAAGTCAGCTACAAATACAGAAAGAATATTAGTGTTAAAACCTTTAAAGGGCACCCGGCAGCAAGTCGATAGAATTTAGGGCCATGCTCACCTGAGTCGCCGAGTTCCTCTACATCTTCGGCTCCCTCCTCTTCATCGGAAGGAATGAGGATCACCCCCTCAACCATACTTGTGTAAAAGGCAACTCAAACACAAGGTGAGGCAAATTCGACCCCATGTTCGAAGATAGGGTGTTGAAAGGTTACCTACCGACACAGTCGATGGAGCAGCCGGAGCTTCTACATGTTGCCCAGTAGCAAGTGATGAGGGAATGGTCTCCGAAACCAATGGCATCACCCCTAACACAGGAATGGGGACGGGCATAGTAGCCTCAGGCGTGGAGGTAGTTACCCTAAGGGTCGGCGCCACGGTGGCCGCGACTTGACCTTCCGTAGCCTTGGTGGTCTTCATCACCTCCTCGCGACGGGCCTTCTTGATCACATCCCCTCCTGAGCTACTAGCCTCGGCCTCCCACTGTCACTTAGAGAAAAGCGAGCCCCCAATATCGAGAGTAGACGTGCTTGTGCGGCCGGCCACCGAACTCCCGATCTGATCCAAGCACGCCCCCGCACGGGCCAGGTCATCATATACATGTTGCGCACCGGTGGGATCTAGCTCGAAGTAAGGTGGGGCATCGGCATCAGGCCCCCCGAATTCACCTAACCCTATGCAGGGGTCGTTGGTGTCCTTAGCAGGGGCAGCGACGAACCACTCCTCAATAGTCTGCTGATCCTTTCACCTCGATGGGCGAGGGGTTGCCCTCGGGCGGCGACCACGTTCCGTTAAATAGGAACTCTGGAACTAGAAGCCCTCGGGATTCGTACTGGCACCCTAATACCACCGGCAGTAGACGAGTGTATGACGAAGGTCACAATCCCTAACGAGCAATTCGAAGTACGTGTTGGTGTAACTGGCATAAGTTCAGAACCACCCCCGTGCACCATCCACCAGCCCTCCTTCATAACGCAAGTGAAGGTTGATGTTCCCAACGTACAATTGGTCATACCCGAATTAATGGGCAAACCTATAAGGAAGGCACAGCTCCTCATAGCACACGGGGCCTATCCGCAGAACATGATACCCCGGCCGGATGTTAATCAGCCATCGAAAGGAACTACAAGAAAGTGTGGTGTTCTGGTCCACCGCCGATGCATCCTGGAGGGACTCGCCATACCCCCGCCGGTGAAGTAAGGGAAGAACCAATGAAAATTGTACTGGGTGAAGTAGGACATCATTTTCCTCATATCAGGAATGTCCTAACATTTCTGGGAGCACTTCTCCAGACGTTGCACGAAGGGTACAAACCCTTCTCCCTGGAGGGTTGCGGGGGCGCTTATCAAACACTCGTAGTGATGAACCACGCCATTAAATAAGTATACGACAACCTAACTCTATGGGGTCTTGGCGACTTCGCCATCCCCTTTGACGACATACGATACCCGGCAGAATTGGGCCATTAACATGAGAAGCCCCCTCTGGATGCAGGCCACCGTCGCTGACACCAAGGCATACTGCCTCCCGTACGCCAAGTGTACTATGCGGTAGACGACCTCCACCGGGATCGCCTCGAAGGAGTGGGTGGGAACCACACACCTCTTCAGCCATAGCATGAGGTAGCCCGCGAGCAAGGCCTTGGCTGATATGGGAGACCTGGCCTGATGGTGGAACGATTCTGTTCGCGGGAAAAATTGTAGCTTTCATCATTGATTCCATTGTACACTCTTGTAACAGTTTATCGATTACAAAGATCCGGTCTTTTTATAAGATCCGGTTACAACGAAAATCAAATAAAAAGAAATGAAAATTATAAATTTGTTTCCTTGTTTGTCGAACAAATCGCGAGCTCCTGTTTTGCGGTCGCTCGCTTGCGTGGGTTGTTTGCCTGCGTCGGGGTTTATCCGTGGACCACCACGAGATCTAGATCTGGTCGGATCTACGCAGTATAACGGGTATTATTTCACCAAGGAAATAATAGCCGGAGGGATTGTTTCACCAAGGAAACAATCGCTCAAGTCTCGGGATCAAAGACCAAGCTTTGATCCGGAGTATAACTACATAGATCTGAGATCCGATCCTCTCGAACACCTACCTTATTTGGCGTTGACCATCGCCGAGCACCAGATCCGGATGAGCAAGACTTTGAGTCCCCAAAGATTGAATATTTTTAAGATCTGAGTCTTCAGTTCTGTAGGGCTTCGCCTCCTCCAAAATCCAACCCCTGAAATGAGCCATGCCCTAGCCTATTTATAGGCAAACGAAACTGTACCCCGGGCCAAGGGTGGCCGGCCACCTCAAGGTGGCTCGGCTCATGCTGAGCCACCCTAGGGTGGCTCGGCCACCGAGCCACCTCAGGGTGGCTCGGCTTGGGCCGAGCCACCTTGGGGTGGCTCGGTTAAGGCTGAGCCCCTCTGGGTGTTTGTGGGTTCCGTCGTTCGGTTGTTGCTTTGTCCGTGATTCGGGTTTGTGGTTGACTTGGTCTGGAATCGATTTGTTGACTTGATTCCCGATTTGGCAGTAAATCCACTTCTGAGTTCGAGTCCGAAGCTGATCTTGATTCGATCACGATTCATCCGAGTCCGTTCTTAGTTGGACGACTCATTAACTCCCCGAACCGTTGGATTAATTCCGCACGCGAATGCATTCTGTTGATTACGTGCAATTTGTTGATCTCGTCGCCTCGTCACTCGATGGTTCGTTGATTTGTTGATTCCTCGTGTTGAGCTGTGCGAAGGGACCTATAGGCAATTTTATACGCCTACAGATACCCCCTCCAAAGTATTTCAGTCTCGTTCTTTTATAGAAGAGTCTGGAATACTTTGGATGTGATTGTCCCAACCTTTAGTCGGTGTAACGGGACTTTGGAATGGCTTCTGTTCTGGATTCCTTCAATTCCTTCAGGCTATTTGGTGCTTTGTCGAACGTCTGTAAGGATTCCGGTGCTGCATTTATTGTCTGACCGTTGTCGAAATTTTGAACTTGAAGTTGATTCTTGATTTATTGACTTTTTAGCTCGAGTTGGTTGCTTCAACATAGAACTGATCATCGATTGACGGCGTTGTCTGGCGTTTGAGCTTCATTGCGATGCGTTGTCCGGCGTCCAGGCTTCATTGTGACGTATTGTTCGATGTCCGACACAGTTTATACTCGTACGTCTTCTGGAGTATACACAGTTTAAGCTCTTAAGGTATTGGAGCGTGGCAAATACTTGAGTCACGAGACCAATCTATAGAATTGATGCGTTAATGACTCGTATTCATAGAATTTTTGGCAAATTGTCAGCCATAAACGGATTTGATGAGCCTTTACCGACTACCGTTTAAGTCGGGCTAGCATGCGGATTGTCTAAATCCGTTCCGCATGTAACGTTAAGCTAAAAGAGTTAACCCTTTTAGTGCTACGATATTGAATACGTAGACTTCGTCTTTCTCCTGTGAAAAGACTAAACAGCAACGTGTATGAGACGTTGACTTAGGATTTTTGGCAAATCCTCAGCCTTTAACGGATTTGATGTGCTCTTACCGATTACCGTTTGAATCGGGCTTACATACGGATTGTTTTAGTCCGTTCCGCATGTGACGTTGCGCTAAAGGAATGAACTCCCTTAGACTTTGTGCTATGATGTTGAATACATAGACTTTACCATTTGTTACGGGAATAGGTTACCCGGCGACGCGTGTTAGGCGTTGGCTTTAGGATTTTTGGCTAACCCTCAGCCTTCAACGGATTTGATTAGCCTTTACCGACTACCGTTTGAGTCGGGCTAGCATGCGGATTATCTAAATCCGTTCTGCATGTAACGTTGCGCTAAAGGAATTAACTCCCTTAGACTTTGTGCTACGACTTCGAATACGTAGACTTCGCTATTGTTACGGGAATAGGCTACCCAGCAACATGTATTAAACGCTGACTTATCCCTACTTAGGCTTCGGGATAAAATCTCCCAGAATCGAGTTCTGGTGTCTCTTTCTACGGAAAAAGACTAAACCGGCGACGCGTGTTAGGCGTCGGCATATCCTTTCTTAGGATTTAGGATGAAATTCCTCGTGCGTGTAAGGCATGGATTTTGGTGTTATTAATAACAACCTGCCACAATGTTGAATATGCGGGCGGGTGTTCTTTTTAACGGTTAAGAACTAACCGGCGGTGCGTGTTAGGCGCCGACTTATCCTTTCTTAGGTCTCAGGATAAAATACCCCAGAATCAAACTCTGGTGTCTTTTTCTGCGGAGAAAGACTAAACCGGCAGTGCGTGTTAGGCGCAGACTTATCCCTGCTTAGGATTCAGGATAAACTTCCTAAGATGAATCCAAGATTGATAAACTCTTGGAAAAGGTTGGTGTGGGAAATGAAGAATTTTATATTCTATTTTCCGGTCTTCTTTTAGGGTGAAGGCGAACCCAAATACAAGGAAGGAAAAATTTTATATTCTATTCCCAATTGGAGAAGAGACTCGAGGTGGGATCTCCACCCCCAGAATCCGGAAAGGTGAAACTAAGAGTGGGATCTCCACTCCGAGAATCGAAAAGAATCGGATAACCCTAACTGTCGGAAGGTTTGATTACCGAACTAAAGATGAATTTCTCATTTATCGAGAATGAATTGTGGTTTTGGTCCTAACTGTAGGAAGGTTTGACCAAACGAGAGCTTGAGATGACCCTAACTGTAGGAATGTTTGATCACTCGATTTGAAAGCGGACCTCTCGTTCATTGGAGGAATCGAGAGGGGATTTTGGTTGTGGTCCTAACTGTAGGAAGGTTTGACCAAGTGGGGGGGTTTAAAACGATCCTAACTGTAAGAATGTTTGATCGCTCGATTTGTGGGCCTCTCGTTCATTGAAGGAATCGAGAGGGGATTTTGGTTTTGGCCCTAACTGTAGGAAGGTTTAACCAAGTAAAAAGTAAGAGTGAGAGTACAAATCACTGTAGGAATGTTGATTCGTACAAATCACTCAAAGGGGATTCCTGATGTTAAGTGGTAACGACTTAACAAAAAGGGGGCTTTGACAATTCGTCAATTATATCCGGACTCTAACAATGAAAGTGTTGAGTGCACGAACATAGCGGAAGTTTGAATGGATTAAACAGGAAAGAATTTTGGTGGTCCCGTCGTCAATTAGTTTGATCGGTGGGGGATTCTGTGGTGGAGACTATGAGTCGTCAAACACCAATGAGAGTTTTGTGAGGGAAAATTGATCCAATGAAGTGATCGGATTTCATCTCAGCAAAAGAGTGTTCGGAAATTAGGAGTTTAGTGTTTATCACTTTATTCATCATGACCGGGTTATCCCTAAGAATATTACATTTAATATTCATCCGGGAACTTCCCGTTACATGAATTATCCACCCCCCGCTTTCTTTGCAAAACTGGGTGTATCATTGTATCAGCTGCACGATCGGGTTATCCTTAAGAATACCACGCGTGGCACTCTCCAGGAACTTTCCGTGGAAGAAAGGAAATAGTTTAGACTCATACACCTATTGGAGTATCAGGGAGCAGTTAAACCTCTTATACCGGTCGGAGGATTGAAAAGCAGTTTATACTCATATACTTATCGGAGTGTCAGGAAGCAGTTTATACTCTTATACTGGTCGGAGTTATGCCGTTTTCAACTGGCTCACTCTAGCGTTATGACACCGGCTTCAACCAAGGTTTGGATGCTATTCTTGAGTGTAAAGCACACCTTGGTTGGGTGAAGGATCCTCCTGTGGTATGCGCAGTACTTCGGATCCGCAATATCGTCAGCTTCCTCCTGATTCGTGATCGGTGGGAGCTTGATCTTGTTATTGTCAAGGAGGGATTTGAAGATGGCTGGAACATCTTCGTCCTTGAAGGAGTACTCTTTTTGAGGCCTCTGATCCGAAGTCTTTTGCTGCCTCCGGGACTGCTGTTGCGATGTTTGATTAGCATCGACAGTCGTTGCGGGTGTCTTGCCCTTACCACGGGAGGCGAAGTTCGAGTTCGGAGGATTTGTCATCGATTGACTCCTCTCGGCCTTCTTCCTTCGGAGGAAGCGTTCGGCTTGTTCCCCTCGGACCTTCAAGTCTTTCTAAGTATTGGACGGTGCTGTACCTATTGCTTCCAACACGTCCAATGCGAGGTTATTGTGACAAGTCTGGAGAATGAACTCCTCGGTGATCGGGTCCCGGTAATTCAACGTTTTGTTCCGGAACCTCTTGACGAAGGTTTCGACCGGTTCCCTGTTCTTTTGTTTCTCGTCGAGCAACGTTCCGATGGATATCTCAGTATCGTCGTCGAAGAAGTTAGCAAGGAATTTTGTCTCCATGTCGTCCCAGCTATTCACGCTTCCTGGCTTGAGGCGGCGATACCAATCGAAGACGGCTCCGCGAAGAGTGCCAACGAATGACCGCACCATCAGAGGCTCATTACCGGAGATAACACCCAGGTGCGATTTGAAGTAAATCAAATGCTGAGTGGGGGAACCCTTCCCATCGAACGGCGTGAAGTTGATTAGACTAAACTTCGCCGGATAGGGGATTGATTCCCACTCTCTTGGGTATGGACAAGGAATGCCCGTCTTCTTCACCTCTTGAGCGGAAATCAACGTATTGATTTTGCTCTCGAGGTTTTTTATCTTTAAGTTTTCACTTGTATCTTCGTTGGCATCCTCGTTACCACGCCCTGCATTGATGGGAGTGTAGGCGTCAAAAATTGCCGACAGGTCTCCACGAACAGCTCAGTGTTAAACAATGACGATGAACGTCACTACCCAGTTCACAAGAGTTCGATTGACGTCAGTAAGTGCCTGAAGCGAATCGACGAGCTACGTGAGCCGACAGAATTTCAGAATAACGGGAATACGGACTGATCGGGAACCCCGCGACCACTACAAAAAGGAGTAACGCCCGTCGTGTCCCGTTCGCCCTACAGATAATCCAACCATCGGGGTCGACAGAGCTCTTTGTTAGAATTCCAACGCATTCGAAATCACTGAAATCCGAGTTGGGACGAAGAATCAACGGTAGATACACAGCGGACAGTCTCGGACTGAACTGGGACACCCGGCGTTGTCTCGGCGAGGTCGAAACACCCGAGGGGTGTCTTGGCAAAACCAAGACACCCCAGGGGTGTCTCAAGGTTTTTTTACGGATAAGGTTTGTTAGCCCCCCCTATGGCCCCTCTTGACTATAAATAGGACCCTTGGGCCTCATTTTTGAAGATCTGGAATTTTGGAGAGGATTAGTGAAGCCCTGCTGCAGCAAAGAGTGATCGAGCCTTCTACAGCAAAGGAGACTTCTTCTTCATTCCCCCTTCTCTTTTCCTTAGTATTGCCCCTTGTCGGTGATACTAAGACGAGCAAATATCTCGTTTTATCCGAGATAGGAGCTGTGAGTTTCTAGATCTCCCGCGGATCGATGAAACTCTGCCCGATTTTTCCAGAACGGATCTGATCGACCGGTGGTCCACGGATATCAACATCCCCATCACAGGCAAAAGACCCACGCAAGCAAGGGACGATAAACGGAACTTGTGTTTATTTTCAAGAGAGTTGTAATCATTTCATTGTTATTTGAATTCATTGTAACGGCTGAAGTTCTAATGAAATCAATGATGAAGGCAACTTTTCCTGAAAACAAGCTGGCGACCACAGTGGGAGCCGCCGATCTCGCTGCCGAGATCGTCGTGACGCAACCGGCCTTCAAGATCCGGGTGAATGAAGAGATCGAATATGAGTTCGATCAATAGAAGTTTGAAGAGTACCTCTCTTCCTCCTCCTCCAGATCCGCCTCTCCAAACAAGCGCGGGAAGACTCCATCTTCCAGAAAGGCTAGCGGGATCTCCAGCTCGAAGATCCAAGACCCCGTCGCCGCTGCTACACTCACACCACGTAACGTCCCCGCGTCGTTCAACGTGGTCGAGACTGCAGATCCAGATCTCCCTTCCGCCACAAAGGCGATTGTTGATGGTACTCCAGCTCTGTCGAAGAGGGCCCGCCAAAGACGACGTCAACGCCTCGCCCAACAACTAGCCAAAGCCGCTGAATCGATGGACGGGATCCGCTACAATGAGGATCTAAAATCCAGGTACCGCCAAGAACAACAACGGAAAACAACCAACTCCTCCTCCAAAACAGAAACGAACGAATTGGTTCGTGTCAAGAGGAATCGCTCCACTCTCGAGGAGCGAATCAAGAAGCGTCGGGCGTTGTTCGCGCATGCCCGACTCCTCCTAAAGAAAGCAGAGGAGATGCAGAAAGAAGAGGTGGTCAAAAAGCCGTCTGCAAACAAACAGGTGTGGGTGCCAAAGTCAAGACCAACACCTCAAACAAAAAAGGGTGGAGTTATCGCCCAAACTTCTTCAAGACCAAATGTTGTTTCTCCTGTTCCAGCGCCTTCAACGGAGCCATGTAAGAACGGGGACCCTTCAAAATCTAGGGTTCCTGTGAAAGGTTGCCTCGGTCCTTTATCAGAGAACCGAGGTAAAGTACCTATCAAGGAACGACTGGGACCATTGAAAGGTCCCCAAGTTACAAATCAGACTGGGGGTCGAATCAATCTCCCCAAGAAAAATGAAAAAGAGAAAACCCCTATTACCGACCGCCTTGGATTGCGAGTCGAAGTACAAGAGCCCGTTAAGTTTCTACGCTCACAAAAGCGTAAGCTTGAACAGGCGACTTTTGAGAACGCTAATAAAGCATCACATCTCCAGAGGGAAGCACACTCATCTGATGATGATGGTGTTTGTAGGCATCAAAAATTGCCGATAGGTCCCCACCAACAGCTCAGTGCTAAACAAATGACGATGAGCGTCACTACCCGGTTCATAAGAGTTCAATTGACGTCGATGAACGCCTGAAGTGAATCGACGAGCTACGTGAGCCGACAGAGTTTCGGAACAACAAGGATACCGACTGACCGAGAACCCCGTGATCACTGCAAAGAGAGCAATGCCCTTCGTATCCCACTCACCTCACTGATAATCTAACCCTTAGGATCTGTAGAGCTCTTCATCAGAATTCCAACACATCCGAAATCACTCAAATCTGAGTTCGGACGAAAAGTCAATGGTAAGTCAACGGCGGATCAACGGCGGAACACCCGGTAGCACCTCGGACCAGACTGAGGCACCCAGGGGTATCCCGGCGAGGTTGAAACACCCGAGGGGTGTCTTGTCAAAACCAAGACACCCCAGGGGTGTCTCGCACAGTTTTGACGCCGAAACGCTTTTTCAAGGGGTGTCTCAAGGCGTTCTACACGACGAAATGCTTTTTGGGGGTGTCTCAAGGCGTTTTACACGACGAAATACTTTTTGGAGGGTGTCTCAAGGCGTTTTACACAACAAAATGCTTTTTGGGGGTGTCTCAAGGCGTTTTACATGCCGAAATGCTTTTTGGGGGTGTCTCAAGGCGTTTTACACGCCGAAATGC
>BQKN01062207.1:76835-110742 GCA_022839385.1 Asparagus kiusianus
TCTCAAGGCGTTTTACACGCCGAAATGCTTTTTGGGCAGCCCCTAGGGCCTCCTTGGTGGCCTATAAATAGACCCCTTGGGTCCTCATTCAAGGGGCCTGGGTTTTGGAAAGAAAATTTCTGATCTTTAGCTTTAGCCTTTGAGATCTAAAATTTTAGAGAGGAGCGGCGAAGCCCTACCGGAGTAAGGAGTCAGAGTTTCAAAGAGAGCGGCGAAGCCCTGCCGGATCGAGGAGTGAGACTTCTTCTTCATTCCCCTTTTCTTTTCCTTGGTATTACCCTTCGCAGGTAATACTAAGAAGAGCTAGTGTCTCGTTTTAGCTGAGATTTAAGCTTTAAACTTCTAAGATCTCACGCGGATCGATGAAGTGCTGTTTCTATATCCCTTCGCGGATAGACGAAACTCTGCCGGATTCTTCCGGAAAGGATCTGATCGACCTGTGGTCCACGGATATCAACATCCCCGTCACAGGCTAAAGACCCACGTAAGCGAGACCGCACCAAAACGGGATCTCGTGTTTATTTTCGTTAGAGTTGTAATCTTTGTTTCGTTGCACAAGTAGATCTTATAAAAAGATCGAATCTTTATTTGATATTTGTTGTAACGCTTGAAGTTGTAACAGATCTCAAAAGCAATGAAAACAGCAACTTTTCCCGAAAACAGTGTTATACCTTGGAACACATGCCAACACTCTATGGGTTGCTCCAGTTATCAAACTGACGAGTTGTACTATAGAGCTGGGGGCATGGAGAGATCTCGAAAGAGATATGTTCAAGACATGGAATCTCGCTGCCCGTACGCCAATATAATCAAGACGGTACTGTCAGAATGCTGCTGTGCCAAAACCCCAAGGAGAGTCTCGGTGTTGGAAAGAATTTCCAAGCCGAGGCATTTCCATAAGAAGAAGTTCGTCCGCCAAGAAGACGAATACCTAAGAGTGTCGGCTAATATGGCTGGCAGAGGGAAATCAACACGATACTTCAATCTAGAGCAGCTTGCCGAAGTATCCCGGTGTATGACGCGGTTGCGGCCAGGAACCAATGGCCGGAAGGATTACCGAAGGGTACAAAAGGGACTTTCTTTAGAAGAAGAGGAGTCCGATGCTGATTCAGATTCTTGCTCTGCTGTAGCGTCTGATGACACGGCTTCTAGCGCGGGGCAACCTTATGAATTGCTTATGATCAGCGCCGAACAAGTGACTAAGATACTTGAAGAAGCCCTGGCTAAGCAGAAGGAAAGCTTCAAGTTCGAGATGGAGATGGCCATGCAGCGAATGAGAGAGATGCACGACCAACAAATTGCGGCGCTGACAGTTCACCAAGGGGAGCCTAGTCGACGCAATCAAGATGAGAATGAACGGGAAGGGGATAACGTCAATATCCCTCCCATCAACAACGACAATGGGGGTGGTCCTACGGATGATAATGCTAAAGAGGACCACGTCACCTCTCCCCAAAGCCACTCGAAGACAGATACGAGTGAGGACAAGAAGATGAAGGACTTGGAGAGCAAAATCAACGCGTTGATGAATGCTCAAGAAGTGAAGAGGTCCGGTATACCTTGTCCATACCCAAAAGAGTGGGAATCAATCCCCTATCTGGCGAAGTTTAGTTTAATCAACTTCACGCCGTTCGATGGGAAGGGTTCCCCCACTCAGCATTTGATTTACTTCAAATCGCACCTGGGTGTTATCTCCGGCAATGAGCCACAGATGGTGCGGTCATTCGTTGGTACTCTTCGCGGAGCCGCCTTCGATTGGTATCGCCGCCTCAAGCCAGGAAGCGTGAATAGCTGGGACGACATGGAAACAAAATTCCTCGCTAACTTCTTCGACGACGACACCGAGATATCCATCGGAACGTTGCTCGATGAGAAACAAGAGGATGGGGAACCGATCGAAACCTTTGTCAAGAGGTTCCGGAACAAAGCGTTGAATTGTCGGGATCCGATCACCGAGGAGTTCATTCTCCAGACTTGCCACAATAACCTCGCATTGGACGTGTTGGAAGCAATAGGGACGGCACCGTCCAATACTTGGAAAGACTTGAAGGTCCGAGGGGAACAAGTCGAACGCTTCCTCCGGAGGAAGAAGGCCGAGAGGAGTCAATCGACGACAAATCCTCCGAACTCGAACTTCGCCTCCCGTGGTAAGGGCAAGATACCCGCAACGAATGTCGACGCTAATCAAACATCGCAACAGCAGTCCCAGAGGCAGCAAAAGACTTCGGATCAGAGGCCTCAAAAAGAGTACTCCTTCAAGGACGAAGATGTTCCAGCCATCTTCAAATCCCTCCTTGACAATAACAAGATCAAGCTCCCACCGATCACGAACCAGGAGGAAGCTGACGATATTACGGATCCGAAGTACTGCGCATACCACAGGTTGATGCCGGCGTCATAACGCTAGAGTGAGCCAGTTGAAAATGGCAAAACTCCGACCGGTATAAGAGTATAAACTGCTTCCCGACACTCCGATAAGTATAAGAGTATAAACTGCTTCTTAACACTCTGATAAGTATAAGAGTATAAACTGCTTCTTAAAACTCCGAAGAGTATATGAGTATAAACTGCTTCTCAATCCTCCAACCGGTATAAGAGGCTAAACTGCTCCCTGATACTCCAATAGGTATATGAGTCTAAACTATTTCCTTTCTTCCATGGGAAGTTCCTGGAGAGTGTCATGCGTGGTATTCTTAAGGATAACCCGATTGTGCAGCTGATACAATGATACACCCAGTTTTGCAAAGAAAGCTGGGGGTGGATGATTCATGTAACGGGAAGTTCCCGGAAGAATGTTAAATGTAATATTCTTAGGGATAACCCGGTCATGATGAATAAAGTGATAAATACTAAACTCCTAATTTCCGAACACTCTTTTGCTGAGATGAAATCCGATCACTTCATTGGATCAATTTCCCCTCACAAAACTCTCATTGGTGCTTGACAACTCAGTCTCCCACCACAGAATCCCCCACCGATCAGATTAATTAACGGTGGGACTACCAAAATTCTTTCCTGTTTAATCCATTCAAGCTTCCGCTATGATCGTGCACTCAACATTTTCATGGTTAGAGTCTGGATACAATGCTTAGAATTTTAATTTATCAATCATTGACGAATTGTCAAAACCCTTTATGTTAAGTCCTTATCACTTAACATCAGGGACCCCTTTTCGAGTGATTTGTACGAATCAACATTCCTACAATGATTTGGTCAAACCTTCCTACAGTTAGGACCAAAACCAAAATCACCTCTCGATTCCTTCAATGAACGAGAGGTCCACTTTCAAATGGAGCGATCAAACCTTCCTACAGTTAGGATCGTTTCAAATCCCCCACTTGGTCAAACCTTCCTACAGTTAGGACCAAAACCAAAATCCCCTCTCGATTCCTTCAATGAACGAGAGGTCCACTTTCAAGTCAAGCGATCAAACCTTCTTACAGTTAGGATCGTTTTGAACCCCCCACTTGGTCAAACCTTCCTACAGTTAGGACCAAAACCAAAATTCCCTCTCGATGAACGAGAGGTCCACTTCCAAATTGAGTGATCAAACCTTCCTACAGTTAGGGTCACCTCAAACTCCTGCTTGGTCAAACCTTCCTACAGTCAGGACCAAAACCACAATTCACTCTCGATAAACGAGGAATTCATCTTTAGTTCGGTAATCAAACCTTCTGACAGTTAGGGTTATCCGAATCTTTTCGATTCTCAGAGTGGAGATCCCACTTCTAGTTTCACTTTTCTGGATTCTGGGGGTTGAGATCCCACCCCGAGTCTTCTTTGCATCTGAAGAAAGAATATAAAATTCTTCCTCTTCAGCTTTGGGAGATAGAATATAAAATTCTTCCTCTCCCGCATCGGGTTCGTCTTTGCCCTAAGAAAAGACACCACCTTTTCAACCCTTAAAATCTGTGCCTCACCGGTATGGGGAATTTTATCCCGAATCCTAAGAAGGGATAAGCCAACGCCTAACACGCATTGCCGGTTTAGTCTTTCACCGATTGAAAAAGACACCAGAATTCCAGTCTGGGGAATTTCATCCCGAAGCCTAAGAAGGGATGAGTCAGCGCCTAACACGCATTGCCGGTTAGTCCTTAACCATAAAAAAAAAAAAGACAAAAGCCCACATATTCCACATTGTGGCAGGTTGTTATTAATAACACCATAATCCGCGCTTCGCACGCACGGAGAATTTTATGCCGAATCCTAAGAAGGGATAAGTCAACGCCTAACACGCGTTGCCAGTTTAGTCTTTTACCGATTGAAGAAGACACCAGAATTCCAGTATGGGGACTTTTATCCTGAATCCTAAGTAAGGATGAGTCAGCGCCTAACACGCGTTGCCGGGTAGTCTATTCTCCTGACAAAGACAAAGTCTACGTATTCGATATCGTAGCATCAAGTCTAAGGGAATTCATTCCTTTAGCACAACGTCACATGCGGAACGGATTTAAGCAATCTGTATGTAAGCCCGATTCAAACGGTAATCGGTAAGAGCACGCCAAATCCGTTGAAGGCTGAGGATTTGCCAAAAGTCCTAAGTCAACGTCGCTGTTTAGTCTTTTCACAAGAGAAAGACGAAGTCTACGTATTCAATATCATAGCACTAAAATGTTTTTGGGAAAAGTTGCTGTTTTCATTGCTTTGAGATCTGTTACAACTTCAAGCGTTACAACAAAATCAAATGAAAAGTCGATCTTTTTATAAGATCTACTTGTGCAATAAAACAAAGATAACAACTTTATCAAAAATAAACACGAGATCCCGTTTTGGTGCGGTCTCGCTTGCGTGGGTCTTTAGCCTGTGACGGGGACGTAGATATCCGTGGACCACTGGGCGATCAGATCTGATCCGATAAAATCGGGCAGAGTTTCGTCTATCTGCGGAGGGATATAGAAACAGAACTTCATCGATCCGCGTGAGATCTAGAAGTTTGAATGCGTATATCTCGGCTAAAACGAGATAGTAGCTCTTCTTAATATTACCTGCGAAGGGTAATACCAAGGGGACGGGTGACGAAGGGTTGATGAAGAACTCTCACTCCTCGCTCCGGCAGGGCTTCGCTGCTTTAAGATTCAGATCTTGCTCTAAGCTCCAAAGCTCTAGCCTTGCTCTCCCAAAAATCCACCCTTTGAATGAGGACCCAAGGGGTCTATTTATAGGCCAAGAGGAGACCCTAGGGGCTGCCTTATCCATTGTAACAAACCTTATCCGTAAAAAATCCCAAAGACGCCTACGTGTCCGTAAAAAATGTTCAAGACGCCTACGTGTCCGTAGAAAACACTCAAGACGCCTACGTGTCCGTAGAAAACACTCAAGACACCTCCGGGGCGTCTCGACGTGGTCGAGACACCTCTGGGGTGTCTCTGCTTGGCCGAGACAACCCTGGGGTGTCTCGGCTTTGCCAAGACACCCCTCGGTTGTTTCAACCTCGCCGGGACACCGCGGGTGCCTCGGTTCAGTCCGAGACTGTTTGCCGTTGTTCCGCCGTTGATTCGCCGTTGACTTTTCGTCCGAACTCGGATTTGAGTGATTTCGGATGCGTTGGAATTCTGACGAAGAGCTCTGTAGATCCCGATAGTTGGGTTATTAGTGGGGCGAGTGGGACACGACAGGCGTTGGTCCGTTTGCAGCGGTTGCGGGGTTCTCGGCCAGTCCGTATCCCCGTTATTCTGATACTCTGTCGGCTCACGTAGTCCGTCGGTTTACTTCAGGCGTTCACCGATGTCAATGGAACTCTTGTGAACCGGGCAGTGATGTTCATCGTCGTTCGTTAACACTGAGCTGTTTGCGGGGACCTATCGGCAATTTTTGATTGGTCCGGCCTTCAGTCGGCATAAAGGACCTGTGGTTCGCTTCAACTCTCGGCTCCTTCGATTTTCGGTTTGTCCAGTGCTTTGTCGAATAACCGAAGTTGTTCCGGCGCTGCGTTTATCGTCTGGCCGTCGTCGGAGTCTCGAGTCTATAGCTGGTGAGTTGAGCTTGGCTCGTGTCATTGAGTTGACTTTTGAACTTACTATCCTGTCACATCTTGTTGACTTGGGGTTTCGGATCACTGTATGTTGACTTTTGTCGCAACGCACTGACCGGCGTTGACCTAGGGTTACGCGTTGACCGGCATCTACCCTAGGGTTTCGAACCACGTGGGTTGACTTTTATCGTCATGTGTCGACTTTTGCCGCCACGCGTTGACTTTTGTCGCCACGTGTTGACTTTTGATGCAACGCGCTGTCCGGCGTTGACCTAGGGTTACGCGTTGACCGGCGTCCACCCTAGGGTTTCAAATCAGTATGGGTTGAATTTTGTCGTCACGCGTTGACTTTTGTCGCCATGTGTTGACTTTGTCGCAACGCGCTGACCGGCGTTGACCTAGGGTTACGTGTTGACCGGCGTCTACCCTAGGGTTTTAAATCCGCATGGGTTGACTTTTGTCGTCACGCGTTGACTTTTGTCGCCGCGTGTTGACTTTATCGCAACGCGCTGACCGGCGTTGACCTAGGGCTACGCGTTGACCGGCATCTACCCTAGGGTTTCGAACCGCATTGGTTGACTTTTGTCGTCACGCGTTGACTTTTGTCGCCACGTGTTGACTTTTGTCGCAACGCGTTGACCGGTGTTGACCTAGGGTTACGCATTGATCGGCGCCTACCCTAGGGTTTCAAATCCGCATGGGTTGACTTTTGTCGTCACGCGTTGACTTTTGTCGCCGCGTGTTGATTTTGTCGCAACGCGCTGAATGGCGTTGACCTAGGGTTACGCATTGACCGGCGTCTACCCTAGGGTTTCGAACCGTCGAAAGTTGACTTGTGGAATTCATCCATATTTTCAACCGTCGGCGAAGAAAATCAACATTTGTGGAAACATCGGGGGGTAAAAACATCACAGTTGGGTCAAAACTGGGTCAAACACCCCCCGGGTGTCTCGGCAAGGCCGAGACACCCTTAGGGTGTCTCGGTTTTGCCGAGACACCCCTAGGGGTGTTTGGCTTTTTTTCGCGGTCCCCCCCTTTCATTTGTCTTTTTCTCATTTTTGTTTTGTTCCTCCCCTCTTTAATTCAAATTTAAAAGAGGAAATCTCTTTCTTTTAGGCTCCAAAACCGAACCCCCTCCCCCTCATTTTCAGTTTTGTGTGTTCTTCTTCCCCAAGAGCTTTTCTCCATTGAAGAACTCCAAACCTCAAGAAGCTCGGGTTTTGGTGGATACCCATTGGTCGGAATTGTTTCCCCCAATTAGGGTTTCATTCTCCCTCTCCAAGCTTGGATCTTGGCCCTTGAAACTAGGGTTGCTACACCTCTTGATTTGGGTAAGATCCCCTCCACAATCCTCTTATTTTTTTGTAAAGATTGCACCTTTATGCTTGTAGTAGGATAGGGGTTATGTATGCACAATATTTTTGGGGTGTTTTGTGCAAAAGAGGCAATGGCCGAAACTTTGGGGGGCTTATTTGCAAAATTCTTGGGGGTTTATTTGCCGAAATGTAACTGAAATTTTAGGGCTTTGGATCTATGTCCATTTGATGAAAAGATGTGGGGGGTGCTTTATGCAAGAGGATCAAAGAGTTGTTTGAGGGATTTATTTGCAAAACAGCCCATAAATGTTTTGGAGGGGCTTATTTGCAAAAGGGCAGCGAATTTGAGACTGAAATCCAAGGGGTTTAGACCACAAACTTATGATCAAATTATTGATAAAGGCATGTGGAGACTAAACCAAAAATTTGCAGAGGGGTTTTTATGTAAAATTGGCTAAATTCTGCAAAAGGGCTTATTCGCAAAATTTAACCAAAATTATGGGATATCGGGGTGCTAGATGATCAAATATGATGACCATGACCTAGATCACGCGTGTCCTTGACCTGAATTTGGCCTTGAGCACGGGGGGTATTTTGGGTATTTCACCAAAATTCACCGCGAAAACGACAATTATCGTTTCGCGTGCACGAAATTTGTAGGTTTAATTAGACTTCAACTATGAAATCCTATTTATTTATAGGATTTTAGTTCAAGTGCTTAATTTCCCTTTTTCAATATTTCGTGTCTGTATATTGTACCTGATGTATTGCTTTTTATTGCAGGTTCTTGATGTCTCCCCGTCGATCTCGACCTTCCAGGTGTCGCTCCCGCTCGCAGTATAGCGAGGAAGAGGCTCCTACGACAACGTCCCCCGCGGCCTCTTTCTTCGGGGGTGAGAATTTATGTTTTCTGTATCCCGGATTGACCTCATCGCAGGTCATGAAGGAAGAACCGACACCCCTCCCGCGGGGGTTAAGGTTACGGACTTGTTTTGCTTAGCCAATTCAAGTCTTCGGGTATATTGGGGCGATCTTGTGTCGTCTTACACCTTACAGGTCGGTGTATGTTATCACGCGATCTACGTGATGACGTATACCGTCCTCCCGGTGTAGGGCACTCGAAATCGTCTCTCCAATTATCCCGTGAACAATCTCATCTTGCCTTTATGAGATAGATTTCTTGACCCTTTGCTTTGTTGCAGTCGAATTTCCCGGTGGTAGCCTTCCTCTTTTGCATCCTCTCAGATGGAGGATAGGTTGACGCAGTGGCGTGACCTGAGATCTTCCATCGGCAGCGAGCTTCGATCATGTGAGCATTCTGTTGCACAGCTGATGGCTACCCTGGCGAGGAAGGACGCCAGCAGAGCCGAGTTACTCAGCTCCTTGGATTCCACCCGTGAAGAGATAGCTAGGCTGAAGGAGGCCTTGAGGCGTGCCGAAGAGTCCGCTACTCTTATCGCCGAGGACCTGGCTGGATTAGAGCGTTCTCGTGAATGGACGCTCGATAAGCTGGGATCGACGCAGGAGGGGTTGATGAAGCTGCAAAGTGAAGCCGCGGAGGTCCTAAGCAGTTCCGAAGACTCTGTCCGAGCTAGCCTGCAGGCAGAACTCGAGCAGGGCTACATGGACAGGCTCTCTAGTTTAGAGTCCCATGTTCTTAGCCGTCAGTTGCCTTCGGGCTAACAAACTTGTTGTTGTATGCTTTTGGCTTGATCTATTACTAGAGACTCCGCACTTGCTTCTTTCACAGGATTTTTGGTACACCCCCAGCCCTCACTGCTATGACTTTGAACACATAGACTTCACCGTTTCTTATAGGGAAAAGGGCACCCCGCACCGCGTATTAGGCGATGACTTATCCCTTCTTAGAATTCGGGATAAATTTCCTCAGGTTTAGACCCTGGTGTCTTCTTTAATCGGTAAAAGACTAAACCGGCTATACGTGTTAGGTACAAACTTTGGGGTTTTTAGCAAACCCCCAGCCTTCAACGGGTTTGATGTGCCTTTACCGATTACCGTTTGAATCGGGCTAGCATGCGAATTGTCTAGATCCGTTCCGTATGTAACGTTGTGCTAAGAAAATTGCTTCTCTTAGACTTAGTGCTATGATTTTGAATACATAGGCTTCGTCTTTCTCACGGGAATAGACTACCCGGCAACGTGTGTTAGGCGTTGACTTCATCCCTGTCTTTTCTGAAAGCAAAGACAGGGGAAAAGAGGAGAGGATTGTGCTAAGAAAATTGCTTCCCTTAGACTTAGTGCTATGATGTTGAATACATAGACTTCGCCATTGTTATGGGAATAGGCTACCCAGCACCGCGTATTAGGCGATGACTTATCCCTTCTTAGGCTTCGGGATAAAATTCCCCATACACAACGTGTCCGGATTGGGAAGTTGTGAATTATATCTTTTCTGAAAACAAAGACAAATTGGAAAATGAGAAAGGAAGAATTTTATATTCTATCTCCCAGTGCTGAAGAGGAAGAATTTTATATTCTATCTACAGCTGGAAAGGAAACTCGAGGCGAGATCTCCACCCCCAGAATCCAGAAAGTTCCAACGACTCTACCTTTTATAGGATTAGTCATTTGGATCTGAAGAGGAAGAATTTTATATTCTATCTTCAGCAGGAAAGGAAACTCGGGGTGGGATCTCCACCCCCAGGATCCGAAGGATGAAACTAGAAGTGGGATCTCCACTCCGAGAATCGAAAGGTTCAAACGACCGTACCTTTTATAGGTTTGGTCATTTGAATCTGAAGAGGAAGAATTTTATATTCTATCTTCAGCAGGAAAGGAAACTCGAGGTGGGATCTCCACCCCCAGGATCCGAAAGGTTCAAACGACCGTACCTTTTATAGGTTTGGTCATTTGAATCCGAAGAAGCCCGATTTCTACCCTAACTTTTATAGGTTTGGTGGAAAAGGAGCAAAAGTAGCTTTTCGTTCATCGAAAAGTGGTGACTCGGTCTCAGTCTTGGCTAGGATAAGCTTGACTAAGTGAGAGTGGTGGAACAACCCTAACTTTTATAGGTTTGGTTGTCCAGATTGAAAGTGGGCCTCTCGTTCCTGGGAGGAATCGAGAGGGGATTTTGGTTGTGGCCCTAACTGTAGGAAAGTTTGACCAAGTGGAAAGTTTGAGAACGATCATAACCGTAAGAAGGTTTGATCGCTCGATTTGTGGACCTCTCGTTCATTGGAGGAATCGAGAGGAGAATTTGGCTTTGGTCCTAACTGTAGTAAGGTTTGACCAAGTAGGGATTGTGTGGGGGAGACTATGAGTCATCAAACACCAATGAAAGTTTTGTGAGGGAAGATTGATCCAATAGAGTGATCAGATCTCATCTCACAAAAGGTAACTCATGAGAGTTAGAGTCCGACAAACAAGAACATTCGGAATTCGAATGTGGATTTCTTATTCATCTCACTTACAGCAACCGGGTTATCCCTAAGAATATCCCAATGCGACATTCTTCCGGGAACTTCCCGGTACATCGAAATTTTCTGAAGATACTAAGGATAGTATCTTTTCAGGAATTTGCCATTTATTGGTATAATAAGCCGGTCACCATCTTTGGTGACTAAGCGATATGCGCCGTTCGAGTAAACTGTTTCTACTACGAATGGCCCTTCCCATTTGGGTTCAAACTTATTGAAAATCATCAGGAGACTGGTTCAATAAGCAATATTGTTATCGGGTTATCCTTAAGAATATCACGTATAATATTCTCCAGGAACTTCCCGTTAGATACAAAGGAAACAGTTTATACTCATATTCCCGTTGGAGTTTCGAAAGAAGCAGTTTATACTCGTATACTTTTCGGAGTGTTATGGTCGTTCTCATTCAGTTTGTTCTGCTATTGAGACGCCGGCTTCAACTAAGGCCTGTATCGTATTTTTGAGAGCGATACAAGTCTTGGTGGGATGAAGGATCCTCCTGTGGTATGCGCAGTACTTCGGATCCGAACTCTCGTTAGCTTCCTCCTGATTTTTAATTGGTGGGAGCTTGATTTTGTCATTTTTTAGGAGGTACCTGAGGATGGCTGGAACCTCATCATCCTTGAAAGAGTATCGTTGCACCTGAAGCGACTGTTGTGGTGATTTCTCTTGTGGTGGTCGTCGTAATGACTGATTAAAACCAAACCTGGGCATGAACTCCGGTTGGCTTCCCTCAACTTTCTTTCTTTTGGGATAACGTCTGGTTGAGGTGGTAACAGACTCGACTTCCTTCTGCTTTTCGTCTTCATTTTCATTTTTCTTTGAATGATGCCGAGAGGTAGGAATTGGGCCATTCCTAGCGTCATTGAAGGTTGTGGTCATAGCACCCCCAGTGTTCCCGAGGGGTGAATCAGTTTCGATAACCATATTCAGATTCGGACCGTTGTCACTTGTCTTGTTTGGAATAGGCGTGACTGGTGTAGCACAACAGCTAGACCCTGCCTGATAATCAGGTTTAGGAAGTTTACACCTTTCAGCTTGCAACTCTCTTATTTGTCGCATAGCCAATTCCATCTTACCCTCAAATTCTTCTTTCTGCTTGATTAATGCTTCTTGAACTATTTGAGTGAGCTGGCCAGGAGTAATGGTGAACGCCTCCCTAGTGCTTTTAGAAAGACGTGACAACTCGTGTAGAGTCACTTTTACCGGGATGTTAGCCAATTGGGTCATAACATCAAAGTGGTACAAGATGTTTGAGTTTCCTGGTTTATTTTTTCCAATCTGCTGATTGACTCGAGACTGCCTCGGGTTTTGAACATTTTGGTACAGGGGCTCCTGTTGGGTCCTCTCAGTAGGCGTGGGGGTAGTTGTAATCATCTCCACCCCAGCCAGTCGATCATACTCGTTCCCGTTTCTGGTGGCGAGGACTGGCTCTCCGATGGTTACAAGAGTTTCATGTTCATTGTCGGAAAATGAGAAAGCAGGCATTGCTTCGTCATCTCCCCCTGGAATAGCAGAAGCTCCATAACAGGATTTACTTTTTCTTTTCGACCTTTTCTCGGAAGAAGTCCCGGTCCATTGTTCATCTGTGATCAAGTCCGGATGAACCCACAGAATCTCACCATTCGGGGCTGTGTGTGGCACGAGCCCTTTCTGGCGCTGCTTGTGAGGATCATCATTCACCGTCTTCACTGCTGCGTTGATTACTGGCTCATGTTGAAACCAGCTCGAAGGAACAGACCCGAAGCTGATGGATACTGTATTCGCACCCACATTCTTCTCCTAGGGTTGCTTCATAGTGATAACCCCAACATCGATTAGAGCTTGAATTTTATCTTTGAGAGCATAGCATACCTTGGTAGGATGGTGCACCGCTCGGTGGAATGCCTAGTATTTCGGATCGTTGACCCTCTTGGCATCTTCTTGATCCTGAATCGGAGGCAACTTGATCTTGTTGTTCTCGACTGGTATTTGAAAATACCGGGGACTTCATCCTCCTTGAATGAGTAGACCTTCGGGAACCTCGGCTCCGCGACCTTCTGCTTCTGGGTCTGTTGTTGCCACCTGGATTGTTGAGGCGCCTTCTGCTGCTGTTGTTGTGGCTGTGCTTGCAACTCAAATATTTGGTTTGCGACCACGGTATTTGCGTGTGCCTTTCCCTTGCCCTTGGGGGCAAAGTTCGGTTGTGGGGCATTATTTGGTGTTTGCCCTCTTTCAGCCTTCTTCCTCTTGAGGAATCGCTCGGCTCTTTCTCCCCGTACCTTCAGGTCTTTCCAGGTCTTCGGCGGCGCCATTCCCATGGCTTCAAGAATGTCGAGCGTCAGGTTGTTGTGGCAAGTTTCGAGGATGAAATCTTCACTGACTGGATCCCTGCAATTCATTGCTTTGTTTCGGAATCTCTTCACGAAGTTTTCGACTGTCTCGCCGTTCTTCTGCTTTTCGTCAAACAGCGTGCCGATCGAAATTTCGGTGTCATCATCGAAGAAATTCGTTAAGAACATATCCTCCATGTCGTCCCAGCTGCTGATGCTTCCGGGCTTGAGACGGCGATACCAATCGAAGGCAGCTCCGCGAAGACTGCCGACGAATGACCGCACCATGAGGGGCTCATTTCCGGAAATGATTCCTAAATGAGACTTGAAATAGATTAAGTGTTGGGTAGGAGAACCCTTCCCATCAAACGGCGTAAAGTTAATCAGATTAAACTTTGCCGGATATGGGATCGATTCCCACTCCCTTGGGTAGGGGTAGGGTATACCAGACCTTTTTACCTCTTGAGCGTTCATCAACGCGTTGATTTTGCTCTCCAGGTCCTTCATCTTCTTGTCCTCACTCGTTTCTGCCTTCGAGTGATCTTGGGGAGAAGTGACGTGGTCCTCTTTAGCACTATCATTCGCGGGACCGCCCCCATTGTTGTTGTTGACAGGAGGGATGTTGACGTTATCTCCTTCCCGCTCATTCTCATCTTGATTGCGTTGATTAGGCTCTGCTTGGTGAACCATCAGCGCCGCAATTTGTTGGTCGTGCATCTCTGTCATTCGTTGCATGGCCATCTCCATCTCGAACTTGAAGCTCTCCTTCTGCTTGGTGAGGGCTTCTTCCAGTATCTTTGATACCTGTTCGGCGCTGATCATGAGCGATTCATACGGTTGTCCCGCACTCGAGGCCGTGTCATTTGACGCTACAGCCGAGCAAGAGTCCGAATCAGCATCTGATTCCTCTTCTTCTAGAGAGAGCCCCTTCGGTACCCTTCGGTAATTCTTCTGGCCCCTGGTTCCGGGTGGCAACCGCGTCATGCATCGGGATACCTCGGCAAGCTGATCTATGCTGAAGTATTGTGTTGATCCCCCTCTGCCAGCCATGTTAATCGACACTCTTGGATATTCGTCTTCTTGGCGGATGAATTTCTTCTTGTGGAAGCGTTTCGGTGTGGAAATTCTTTCGAACACCGAGACTCTCCTTGGGATCTGAGCACAGCAGCATTCTGACAGCACCGCTTTGATTATATTGGCGCACGGGCAGCGAGACTCTATGTCCTGTACATATCTCTTTCGAGATTTTTTCATACCCCCAGCTCTATAGTACAACTCATTAGTTTGATAACTGGAGCAACCTATAGAGTGTTGGTATGTGTTCCCCGGTATAACACCATCATCATCAGATGAGTGTGCTTCCCTTTGGGAATGCGAAGTTTTGTTAGTTTTCTCAAGAGTGGCCCGTTCAAGTTTACGCTTTTGTGAGCGTAGAAACTAAACGGGCTCTTTTACTTCGACTCGCAACCCGGTGCGGTCGGTGATAGGAGCTTTCCCTTTGTCATCTTTCTTGGGGGGATTAATTCGACCCCCGGTCTGATTTGAAACTTGGGGACCTTTCAATGGTCCCAGCCGTTCTTTGACAGGTACTCTACCTCGGTTTTCCGGTAAAGGACTGAGGCGACCTATCAAAGGAACCTGGGATCTTGAATGATCCCCGTTCTTACCTGGCCCCGTTGAAGGTGCCGGAATAGGAGAAACATCATCTGGTTTGGAGGAACTTCGGGCGATAACTCCACCCTTCTTCGCTGGAGGTGCTGGTTTTGATTTGGGAACCCACACCAATCTGCTTGTAGATGGCTTTTTGACCGCCGTTTCTTGCTGCATCTCCTCCGCCTTCTTTAGGAGGAGTCGGGCATGCGCAAGCAGCGCCCGACGCTTCTTGATTTGCTCCTCGAGGGTGGAGCGATTCCTCTTGACGCGAACCCATTCGTTCGCTTTTGTTTTAGAGGAAGATGAGTTGATTGTTTGCCGTTGTTGTTCTCGGCGGCACCTGGACTTTAGATCCTCATTGTAGCGGATCCCATCCAACGATTCAGCAGCTTTAGCTTGTTGTAGGGCGAGGCGTTGACACCGTCTTTGGCGAGCCCTCTTTGATGGAGCTGGAGTTGCATCATCAATTGCCTTTGTGGAGGATGTATCTACAGCCTTGACCACACTGAATGACGCGGGGACGTTGTGTGGTGCAAGTGTAGAAGCAGCAACGGCGGGATCTTGGATTGAGGAGTTGGAGATCCCATGAGCCCTTCGGGAGGATGGAGTCTTCCCGCGCCTATTTGGAGAGGCGGATCTGGAGGAGGAGGAAGAGAGGTACTCTTCAAACTTCTGCTGATCGAACTCGTATTCGATCTCTTCATTCACCCGGATCTTGAATGCCGGTTGCGTCACGACGATCTCGGCAGCGAGATCGGCGGCTCCCACTGTGGTCGCCAGCTTGTTTTCGGGAAAAGTTGCTGTTTTCATTGCTTTGAGATCTGTTACAACTTCAAGCGTTACAACAAAATCAAATGAAAAGTCGATCTTTTTATAAGATCTACTTGTGCAATAAAACAAAGATTACAACTTTATCGAAAATAAACACGAGATCCCGTTTTGGTGCGGTCTCGCTTGCGTGGGTCTTTAGCCTGTGACGGGGACGTAGATATCCGTAGACCACCGGGCAATCAGATCTGATCCGATAAAATCGGGCAGAGTTTCGTCTATCCGCGGAGGGATATAGAAACAGAACTTCATCGATCCGCGTGAGATCTAGAAGTTTGAAAGCGTATATCTCGGCTAAAACGAGATAGTAGCTCTTCTTAGTATTACCTGCGAAGGGTAATACCAAGGGGACGGGTGACGAAGGGTTGATGAAGAACTCTCACTCCTCGCTCCGGCAGGGCTTCGCTGCTTTAAGATTCAGATCTTGCTCTAAGCTCCAAAGCTCTAGCCTTGCTCTCCCAAAAACCCGCCCTTTGAATGAGGACCCAAGGGGTCTATTTATAGGCCAAGAGGAGACCCTAGGGGCTGCCTTATCCATTGTAACAAACCTTATCCGTAAAAAATCCCAAAGACACCTACGTGTCCGTAAAAAATGCTCAAGACGCCTACGTGTCCGTAGAAAACACTCAAGACGCCTACGTGTCCGTAGAAAACACTCAAGACACCTCCGGGGCGTCTCGACGTGGCCGAGACACCTCCGGGGCGTCTCGACGTGGCCGAGACACCCCTGGGGTGTCTTGGCAGCGGTTTCTTGGCTTTGCCAAGACACCCCTCGGGTGTTTCGACCTTGCCGGGACACCGCGGGTGCCTCGGTTCAGTCCGAGACTGTTTGCCGTTGTTCCGCCGTTGATTCGCCGTTGACTTTTCGTCCGAACTCGGATTTGAGTGATTTTGGATGCATTGGAAATCTGACGAAGAGCTCTATAGATCCCGATAGTTGGGTTATCAGTGGGGCGAGCGGGACACGACGGGCGTTGGTCCGTTTGCAGCGGTTGCGGGGTTCTCGGCCAGTCCGTATCCCCGTTATTCTGATACTCTGCCGGCTCACGTAGTCCGTCGGTTTACTTCAGGCGCTCACCGACGTCAATGGAACTCTTGTGAACCGAGCAGTGACGTTCATCGTCGTTCATTAACACTGAGCTGTTTGCGGGGATCTATCGGCAATTTTTGATGCCTACATAAAAGAGTTAACTCTTTTAGCACAACGTTATGTGCAGAACGGGGCTAAACAATCTGCATGCTAGCCCGACTCAAACGGTAGTCGGTAAAGGCTCATCAAACCCGTTGATGGCTGAGGATTTGCCAAAAATTCTATAAGTACGAGTCATTGATGCATCAGCTCTGTTAGTTGGTCTCGTGACTCGATTATCCAATAACATTAAAATAAGATCCACAAATGCAGATGAATCAGCTTTAACAGTTGGTCCTACAACCACGACATTTGGGACCGCCGTGCTCTAATCCCTTAAGAGTTTAAACTGTGTATACTCCAGTAAACGTACGAGTATAAACTATGTTAATGTTCGACGATTTGAAACCCCCGGGTAAACGCCGGTCAACCCGTAACCCTAGGTCAACGCCATTCAACGCGTTGTGACAAAAGTCAATTGCGACAAAAGTCAACGTGTGGCGATTCGAAACCCTCGGGTAAACGCCGGTCAACGCGTAACCCTAGATCAACGCCGGTCAACGCGTTGCGACAAAAGTCAACATGTGGCGATTCGAAACCCTCGGATAAACGCCGGTCAACGCATAACCCCAGGTCAACGCCAGTCAACGCGTTGCGATAAAAGTCAACGTGTAGCGACGCGAAACCCCAGGTCAACGCTATTCAGTGCGTTGCGACAAAGTCAACGTTTGACGATTCAAAACCCTCGAGTTAACGCCGGTTAACGCGTAGCCCTGGGTCAACGCCATTCGGTGCGTTGCGATCAAAAGTCAATGTTTGACGATTCAAAACCCTCGGGTCAACGCCGGTCAACGCGTGACCCTAGGTCAATGACGTCTAATGCATCGCGACAAGAGTCAACGCTCGACAATTCAAAACCCTAGGGTCAACGCCGGTCAACGCGTAACCCTAGGTCAACGCGTAACCCTAGGTCAACGCCAATAAGTGCGGTGCGACAAAAAGTCAACATACAGTGATCCGAAACCCCAAGTCAGCACAATGTGACAGGGATAGTAAGTTCAAAAGCCAACCAAATTACACAAGCCAAATTCAACTCACCAGTTGTAGACTCGAGACTCCGACGACGGCCAGGCGATAAACGCAGCGTCGGAAAAAACTTCGGTTATTCGTCAAAGCATCGGATAAACTGAAAATCGAAGGAGCCGAGAGTTGAAGCTAACCACAGGTCCTTTATGCCGACTAAAGGCTAGACCAATCATATCCAAAGTATTCCAGTCTCTTCTATAAAAGAAACGAGTCCGGAACACTTTAGAGGGGGTATCTGTAGGCGTCAAAAATTGCCGACAGGTCTCCACGAACAGCTCAGTGTTAAACAATGACGATGAACGTCACTACCCGATTCACAAGAGTTCGATTGACGTCGGTAAGCGCCTGAAGCGAATCGACGAGCTACGTGAGCTGACAGAATTTCAGAATAACGGGAATACGGACTGATCGGGAACCCTACGACCACTACAAAAGGAGTAACGCCCGTCATGTCCCATTCACCCTACAGATAATCCAACCATCAGGGTCGACAGAGCTCTTCGTCAGAATTCCAACGCATTCGAAATCACTAAAATCCGAGTTGGGACGAAGAATCAACGGTAGATACACAGCGGACAGTCTCGGACTGAACTGGGACACCCGGCGGTGTCTCGACGAGGTCGAAACACCCGAGGGGTGTCTCAAGGTTTTTTTACGGATAAGGTTTGTTAGCCCCCCATATGGCCCCTCTTGCCTATAAATAGGACCCTTGGGCCTCATTTTTGAAGATCTGGAATTTTGGAGAGGATTGGCGAAGCCCTGCTGCAGCAAAGAGTGATCGAGCCTTCTACAGCAAAGGAGACTTCTTCTTCATTCCCCCTTCTCTTTTCCTTAGTATTGCCCCTTGTCGGTGATACTAAGACGAGCAAATATCTCATTTTATCTGAGATAGGAGCTGTGAGTTTCTAGATCTCCCGCGGATTGACGAAACTCTGCCCGATTTTTCCAGAACGGATCTGATCGACCGGTGGTCCACGGATATCAACATCCCCGTCACAGGAAAAAGACCCACGCAAGCAAGGGACGATAAACGGAACTTGTGTTTATTTTCAAGAGAGTTGTAATCATTTCTTTGTTATTTGAATTCATTGTAACGGCTGAAGTTCTAATGAAATCAATGATGAAGGCAACTTTTCCTGAAAACAGGGAGGGTTATTGGCATTATGAGTTTCATTTGCACACGTGTCCTCATTTTCCAGATTGTTCTGGTAACGACGACTTGGTTCGCCTTGTTAGTTCCTCAATATCTGGATTTGTTGGTCATGCATCTCTTTCATGGTTGCATGGCCATCTGCATCTCGAGCCTGAAGCTCTCCTGTTGTTTGGCCATGGCTTCTTCGAGCATCTTGGCCACTTGTTCCGCGCTTATCATGAATGACTCATGGGGTTCTCCTTCGCTAGATACGGTGTTGTCAGACGCAACCGCAGAGCAAGCATCCTATTCCTCATCTTCTGAAGGTGGTCTTATCCGAACCTTACCATAAGTTCCTCGTGCGATGGCTCCGGACTATAGACGGGTTAGACGCCAGGATGCTTACAGAATCGACTCGAGATCATCCCGTGTCGATGTCTTTTTGCTAGTCATGTTAGCGGTGACCCTCGGAAATTCTCCATCTTCAACCGCCCTTCTTCTTTGCCGGAAACGCCTATGCCTTGGCTTTAGCGTTTCGGTACTGAGCCTCTTGAAAACCGAAACTCTTTCGGGGACCGTCTTGATGCAGTTACATTTAGATAATACCGTCCGAATGGGTTTGGAACAGGGGCATTGAGTTTCGAGCCTATGAGGACTTCTCTTTCTGGCTCTGCTCGTACCCCTAACACGATAGTACAGCTCGTCCGTATGAAAGTCGGAGCAACCTATCGTGTGTTGGTACGATCTCTCAGGTATAACGTCATCGTCATCGGACGACAACGTTTCCTTCTGAGGGCGAATTGTTTTCTTTGGGCTATCAAAAGTTACGCGCCTCGAAACCTGCCTTTGTGGACGTGAGCTCTCAGCGGGCTCCTAGACTTCAATGCGCAAATTGGTGTGCGCAGCTGCTTTGAACTCCTTGTCATGTTGAGAATGACGGCAACCCCCAGCATGTTGAGCCGCTCGGGGCTTCTTCATCGGGCCCAAACGTTCTTGAACTGGAGCTTTGCATCGTCCATCAGGAAGTGGGCCGAGGCGCTCCAAAACTGACTTCTTTCTCCGGGGTGATTCTGCGTGACCTCCCGGAGTAGCCATGGGAATTGTCGGCGACTTCGCTTGGTTCGTCGGAGGTTGAACCTGCTTCAGAGGTTGCAAAGGTTGCTCTTTGGCCTGAATCGCCACTTCGGATTTCAGCCTCCAGACTTTGCGGGTTGGTGGCGGCTTCTTTGTCACCTCCTTCTGCAGCCTTCTACGGGCTTCTTCAATTTGAGCCCGTGCCTACGCTGATAGTGCGCGGCGCTTGCGAATGCGCTCCTCCAGCGTTGATCGGTTCTGTTTGACGCGGATCCATTCGTTCGTTGGCGGCTTGGAGGAGCTGCCATTCATTGGTTGTTGAGGCTATTTGCCTCTCTTGTTCTTCAGATCTGTGTTGTAGCGGATCCCGTTAACTGACTCCATAGCCTTTGCGAATTCCTTTGCAAGGCATTGACGTTGCCTTTGGCGGGCTCTCTTCGAGAGAGTCACCACGCCCTCTGCGGTGGCAGGGTTGGCCAGAGCAGATCCGACCTGGTTGGGAATTGGAGGGATCTCACCCGATGCGACTTTGGCATCAAACGGGGCGAGATCTTCATTGGTATTTTCGACATCTTCATACCAACGAATTTTTCTCCTGGAGGAGAACTTCCTGGACTTGTTGGACTTGCGAGGAGAGGTAGATCCGGACGAGGATGACAGATACTCCTCGAACTTTTGTTGGTCGAATTCATACTCGACCTCCTCCTTGACCGGGATCGGGATCTGCGGCTGCGACGCAACGATCTCGGCAGCGAGATCGGTGGCTCCCACTGTGGTCGCCAGATTGTTCGCGGGAAAAATTATAGCTTTCATCATTGATTCCATTGTACACTCTTGTAACAGTTTATCGATTACAAAGATCCGGTCTTTTTATAAGGTCCGGTTACAACGAAAATCAAATAAAAAGAAATGAAAATTACAAAGTTGTTTCCTTGTTTGTCGAACAAATCGCGAGCTCCTGTTTTGCGATCGCTCGCTTACGTGGGTTGTTTGCCTGCGCCGGGGTTTATCCGTGGACCACCGCAAGATCTAGATCCGATCGGATCTACGCAGTATAACGGGTATTATTTCACCAAGGAAATAATAGCCGGAGGGATTGTTTCACCAAGGAAACAATCGTTCAAGTCTCGGGATCAAAGACCAAGCTTTGATCCGGAGTATAACTACGTAGATCTGAGATCCGATCCTCTCGAACACCCGCCTTATTTGGCGTTGACGATCGCCGAGCACCAGATCCGGATGAGCAAGTCTTTGAGTCCCCAAAGATTGAATCTTTTTAAGATCTGAGTCTTCAGTTCTGCAGGGCTTCGCCTCCTCCAAAATCCAACCCCTAAAATGAGCCATGCCCTAGCCTATTTATAGGCAAACAAAACTGTGCCCCGGGCCAAGGGTGACCGGCCACCTCAAGGTGGCTCAGCTCATGCCTAGCCACCCTGGGGTGGCTCGGCTGCCGAGCCACCTCAGGGTGGCTCGGCTTGGGCTGAGCCACCTTGGGGTGGCTCGGTTAAGGCCGAGCCCCTCCGGGTGTTTGTGGGTTCCGTCGTTCGGTTGTTGCTTTGTCCGTGATTCGGGTTTGTGGTTGACTTGGTCTGGAATCGATTTGTTGACTTGATTCCCGATTTGGCAGTAAATCCACTTCTGAGTTCGAGTCCGAAGCTGATCTTGATTCGATCACGTTTCATCCGAGTCCGTTCTTGGTTGGATGACTCATTGACTCCCTGAATCGTTGGATTAATTCTGCACGCGAATGCATTCTGTTGATTGCGTGCAATTTGTTGATCTCGTCGCCTCGTCACTCGATGGTTCGTTGATTTGTTGATTCCTCGTGTCGAGCTGTGCGAAGGGACCTATAGGAAATTTTATACGCCTACAGACTCGAAGGTCATTCCCGCTTTGAACCCACCCTCTTCATGGTCAAGGATCTTGGCAGCCCCGCATTCAGCTATTCTTCCCTCCACTTCCACCTGGTCGCACTCGCCCAACGGTAGAGTGGGTTGCCCCTTGACGTCATTTTTGGGGAATAGATAATCGGCCCAATTCTTGTGGTTGATCTTCGGTGCTCTCTTCTTCTTGCCTTTGTGGTCCATGACCCCTAGAGTGTTCAAACATATGTGGAAGTGGCCGAGTAACTCCCATAGAGTTTCCACCACCTGAGGGGACTGACTTGAGAGGTAGTCAATCTCCTCCTGACCGGGCACGTACTCCTTATAAGGAAACTCTCCTAATGGCAAGCCCGACACGGCGTACATCTCATGAAGGGTAATTCCAAGCTCGCCGTTAGGGGTGAAGAACATACCACTATCCAGACAATACAGCTCCAGGATGGTGTGGAACTGAGGCGCATTGATCTTTAGGCAATGCTGGTAGCCCTGATGGCCACGTACAACTCTGAGCCCGCAAGGTCGGAGTTCTCAGCCAAGATGTATTCGGTGATCTTAGACCACTAAGTGTTGTTACCAGGCGCGGAGTGGATCCACCCCAGAGCTCGGAAGTCCTTCGAGGGAAATTGCCTGCCGACCTAAAAGAAGCGATGGCGGAAGGTCTCCGCCACCACAGTCGTCTCCCCAACGGGCGATTCATTGTGCAGCAAGTGGGACACGGAGCGGTCATGCGTTTGCAAGAACCGTCAATCCCATATCCAGATGTGGATCCCGTGAAGAGCCCGCAAGTCACCCCGTCTTGGGTCGGGGTCAGATCCCAGTTCATGATCCTCTGGACCGAAATCGAGCGCAACTCGACGATTGAGAATTATCGCGGCATACTATGGAGATAGTAGCGGACTCTGTCCATAACTTGGAGCCATCGGCTCTCCCCAAGCAATAGAGCCGCAGGGTCGGCCATGGCATCCCTAAACAAAAACTGGGGCTTCCTCAGCTCTGACCTAGCCACGTCCGTCAATGCTGTATCAGTGATCAACTCAAGCAATGTCAGGTGGTGCCCATCGGACACCCTCTTTGCCAATTCCGCTGGTTTGTCGGCAGCGAACACCGGCACGAGATCAAGAAGAGGAAATTGAGAGGGTGCCACATTGCCTGTGCTATCGGCGAGACCGGTAGCGACGCCCTTCAGGAGGGCCTCATCAGAAAACACGGCTGTGAGACAAGGCCAAAGAGAGAGTTAGAATAGAATTCAAGTCCTCCAAACAGCGACCCTCTACAAATAAACCCGCCAGGCAAAGTTAATTTCGCCTGGCAGTTCTAGATCCACCTGACAAAAGGCTGAATTCGCCTACTAAGGATGAATTCACCAACTCAGGTTGAGTCCACCTGACAAAAGCTGAATCCGTCTGAAAAGGCCAGATTCACGCAAATCAGGGGAAGTTGCCAAAAGTGGCAAAATCCGCCAAAGTAGATGAGCAAACGGTGCTCGTTCTTTTGGTTCCATTATGTTCATCAGAGTATTATTAAAACAAATCACGGGACTTATCCGAGTGTGTCCTGGGGATGCTGCTGGCCGCAACAACGACCACACCACTAGAAGAACGGCCTACACCCTTTTCCTTCGAGGCACATCTCTTGGATTTCGGCGCCATATCGAAGAAGTCGAAGATGGAAGATGAGTTCTCTTGAGGATTTGAACGGGCAAAATTTCTGAGCATAGTGATTTCCCTAAAGAGGAAGACGAGGCCTATTTAAGGGCAAGATGTTTGTGGTTGACAGGCATGACCACGATTGAAGTTGACGACCCGGATCACTCGTGATTAGGAGATGTGGCCACGACCGACGGCTCAGATTGCTCTCAACAGTTCGAATTCGATGGTTACAATGAGACAGAGGATGAGCCGAGTAGACCAACAAACCAAGAGATGGTTTTCTGGCAGATCTAACGGTCGAGTTCAAAAGACATCTTCTGAAAGTGACGGCCACGATTCGTTATCGGGCGAGGCACGTGAAAACGAGGTCGCCTTGTCAAATCGCATTTAATACGATCTGATAAGCCCACACGGCCCCAGCTGGCAGGTACTGATCCACCCACGAATGCATTACTTGCCTTCCACTTTTCTCAAAATTCGCGTGCGAAGACAGAACTCGCCTACACTACCTTATTCTCCTGTTCAATCCACTTCGCCTTTAGGATGGACCTCGCCGACAATCCTTCGTTTGCCTGTTGGTTCAACTCATCCTGAACTCCGAGTTTAAGCTTGCCTAAGCAAGACATACTCGCCTGCATTGCCAGACTCGTCGATCTCTGTGACCTGTCGATGCCCCCTTGGCCGCTCATGCGAATAATGTCCACTTAAAGGATAAGTCGTTACATTTAGACAACACGGCCCAACCTAATTACGACCTAAACAATCAAGATTAACCTAAACCGGCACCCCGAAAGGCTAAGGTTAGATAGGAAATCTTAGCATCGAGCCTAAAAGAAACCTCTCGACAACTCATCATACTGAAGGGAATAGCTAGCCCAATTCAAATGGTAATCAGTAAAGACAAGTCAAACCTGTTGATGGTTGGGGGTTTGCTAAAAATCCAAAGAGAAACAAGAGAAAGAGAGCATATGCGCATAACATTAAATAACCAAAAGCATAATAATTCATTCAGCCAATATGAAAGGTAATCAAATTCGTGACAAGTTCGTCCAAATGACCAGATCTGCCTGCACCTTCAAACCAATAGCCTGAGTACTAGGAAGCTACAATGACATGTACAGGGATGGGCCTTCCCATTCTTCATGATGTGAGGTGAAGGAGTACAGTACTCCAAACCCATCAAGCAGCTGTTCATAGTACAAATAAGAAGCATGGCATCTCTCAATAGTAGATGGTCACATCCCATGATTCAGGGAGCAACCACATCATCTCTCCTCTATTTAAGGGCCCTCACCTGACTATATAGGAAAGGGGTTCAAGGTTCGTTCACTGAGAATTCATTGATAGAATCAGCGAACCAGACCATCAGCTTTCGCCTCTTGAGTGAGCGAATGATATGCTCTTTGCAACATTTCTGCACTGTAGCATCTTCCTTGAGTTCTTGGCCTCGATCACCATTAAACTCAGAGAATCAAACTCGATTAACACGAGCTTCTACTGTGCACTAAGCTCTCCAGCAACCTCGATTGAATCGTCCAAGGGAAGCAGACTAAGTACGAGAACTAAGCGAGACATCCTATCACTACCAAAGTCCCCACGTTAAACAAGGAGGCATTCCCTCCACTTCTATTGTAATTTCGATTCATTAGTTTGTAATAAGCTACTCTTATCAATACAAACGAAATCCCCATTTCGGGAAATCAAAATTTATACCTACATCCTTCCCAGGGGAAATGTCACCTAGCTTCTTCCCTTTTAAAGTGATTGTAGGGGGCTAGTTACTAAGCAGTAGTTGTTGAAGCATATTTTCGAGTCGGTCAACGCGCTCGTCACATACCTTCTTTTGGGCCTCAAACTGACAAATAAGATTGTCAATGGCCTCTCTATCCATAATATGATACTCCACTCCCACTCTTGACTTGAGCTAGGAGTTATGTTTGATGTTATGGCTGTGATAGTCCCCATGTAAAGGAGCTTGTTGAGTAGGCATCCTCTTGAAGGAGTAGTCGATGGTAAATTTACCCCTATATCGATCTAGTATCATGATAGACATCATCATTCTTAGAAAGTATGCTCCTTATGTTGGGCTATCATCATCTTCCTCTTCTTGAGTTGTAACAGTCATCTTAACCGTGAACTCTTCATGATCAAGTTCGAAAGTCACCTTGTTCTTGTGAGATCACCATAGCTATTTACACCTAAACTTTAATTGTTTGGAGATGTACATATCTTGATAAATAGGTAAATAACAATTCTTTGATAGATGGAGATGTACATATCTTGATGTAGTGGTCGCTCTTCTTGAAACCAACTTCGCTATGCTGGCTTTTAGCATTAGGACATCGCCTTAGACAATGTTACTTTGACCTATGACTAACATGGTCAATTGTGACTTTTTCGCATGTCTGAGCATGTGATTAAGACTTAGAATTTTCGTGGGTGATGGTTTTCCCTTTTAGGAGTTTGATTGGAGGGTAACCCTATTTTTGGCTTCCGTTAAGAAAGCATGAAGAGTGTTATAAGATGCTTTAAAATGAATCCGCTGAGGGGTTGTGGACTGAAGTCCAAACCTAAGAGATGCTTGAAAATACTAACCTTCACTCAGGGTGAGGGTCGCTAAGACCTCACTCAGGGTGAAGCTCATTTTGCTTTGAGTGAAGCTGGGGTTGTCTTCAGGGAGGCTTGTCTTGCTCTTGGTGAAGTTCGCTTTACCTTCACTAAAGTTAGGGTTGTTTTCATCAAGGCTCGCCTTGCTACGCATAAAGTTAGGGTTATTTTCACACTGGGTGAAGTTCACTCTAGCTCCATTGAAGTTGGATCTATCTTCGGTGAGGTTGACCTTGCTCGGGGCAAAGTTCATTCTGCCTTCGACAAGAGTGCGGCCATCTCTGGGATGATTTCCTTTAGGGTCATGCAATATTGGTATTGACCTGTCCTCTTTCGAGAGAGAAACTCTCTTAGATCAGCGGGAGTTCCTACTTCGTTAAGGCAATTGCTCCTCTTAGGTGCAACTTCTTCTATTTAGATTTTAGCTAGCAAACATCACCTATGACAATGTTGCTTTGACCTTCGGCTAGTGTGGTCAATCAAGTCCTTATCATGACTTAAATTTTATGATTTGGATGAGGAATTATCATGGGTGATGTTATTCCCTTGCCAGTTTTTAGATGTTGGATTACCCCCATTCTTTGCTTTTATTAAAGAAGCATAGCAAGGATCACGAGATGTTTTGAAGCTTATCCCTAAGGGGATTTTAGACTAACATCCAAAAGCAAAAGGAGTATGAACATCTTAGCACTTATTCATGGTGAAGGACAACACTTCTCCGTTTTGGGCGAAGTTCATTTGGCTTGCAGCAAAGTTCAAGCTGTTTTTGGCTAAATTTTCCTTGACATGTGAGAGGGTCGAATTGGACCAATTCTCATGCAGTGATGAATCCTACTGAAGTTTTTACAGGTAGCTGTGGATGATTGATAAGGGGAGATGAATTTCTCGAACTGCGCTTGGTCAAATTTATTGAGTAGAGATTCAGCAAAAGACCCTAGGATCTTAGTGTCATACTACAACACAAATTTATTGTCTTAGGAGAAAATAGTCCCCATCAGAGTCACCATCCTATTTCGGGTCTATTATACTGTAATTGACATAGATTATAATTCAAAGAGAAACAAGAAAATTGTATATTTCCTGGGTCCGTTTTTGTGTGCGTACCATTGTTCTCGTACTCCATTGACAGTCTGATTAAGACAATGGATCTTTTGTTGTTTATGAACTCTAATCTTTTAGAAGATAGCGCAATCTTATCTAGATGAAGAGATATTAAGAAGAAACAACATACCACCTTTTCCTTTATTCTTTTGCATGTGTGTTATCTAGTCTTTCGCGTGTCGGATGATCTCTGAGCAAATAGATGCTATTTAATTCGAAGAGATATTAACAGATCCTTTCTCACAAGGATTGTTGATTAAGCCAGATGACTAACTGATTAGAATGTATTCTTTCGCACAAGGATCATTGATTGAGTCAAATGATTGGCTAATGGAGGAGAGATAGGCTCTTTGTCGATGTAGCCTCTAAATCCGCCCCCCCTCCTCATGGGAAAAAGCCTATTCAAGAGCAATGTTAACCCTAAGATCTTTCCTCTACCCCCTCTTACATGTTGATGATGCCTGTTATGGTGTTTTCAATCGCCAAAGTGTGGCCCTTTGCTAGTGTAGGCGTATAAAATTGCCTATAGGTCCCTTCGCATAGCTCGACACGAGGAATCAACAAATCAACGAACCATCGAGTGACGAGGCGACGAGATCAACAAATTGCACGCAATCAACAGAATGCATTCGCGTGCGGAATTAATCCAACGGTTCGGGGAGTCAATGAGTCGTCCAACCAAGAACGGACTCGGATGAATCGTGATCGAATCAAGATCAGCTTCGGACTCGAACTCAGAAGTGGATTTACTGCCAAATCAGGAATCAAGTCAACAAATCGATTCCAGACCAAGTCAACCACAAACCCGAATCACGGACAAAGCAACAACCGAACGACGGAACCCACAAACACCCGGAGGGGCTCGGCCTTAACCGAGCCACCCCAGGGTGGCTCGGCTAAGGCCGAGCCACCTTGAGGTGGCCGGCCACCCTTGTCCCGGGGCATAGTTTCGTTTGCCTATAAATAGGCTAGGGCATGGCTCATTTTAGGGGTTAGATTTTGGAGGAGGCGAAGCCCTACAGAACTGAAGACTCAGATCTTAAAAAGATTCAATCTTTGGGGACTCGAAGACTTGCTCATCCGGATCTGGTGCTCGGCGATCGTCAACGCCAAATAAGGCAGGAGTTCGAGAGGACCGGATCTCAGATCTACGTCGTTATACTCCGGATCAAAGCTTGGTCTTTGATCTCGAGATTTGAGCGATTGTTTCCTTGGTGAAACAATCCCTCCGGCTATTATTTCCTTGGTGAAATAATACTCGTTATACTGCGTAGATCCGACCGGATCTAGATCTCGCGGTGGTCCACGAATAAACCCCGGCGCATGCAAACAACCCACGCAAGCGAGCGACAGCAAAACAGGAGCTCGCGATTTGTTCGACAAACAAGGAAACAAATTTGTAATTTTCATTTCTTTTTATTTTGATTTTCGTTGTAACCGGATCTTATAAAAAGACCGGATCTTTGTAATCGATAAACTGTTACAAGAGTGTACAATGGAATCAATGATGAAAGCTACAATTTTTCCCGCGAACAATCTGGCGACCACAGTGGGAGCCGCCGATCTCGCTACCGAGATCGGAGCGTCGCAGCCGCGGATCTCGATCCCGGTCGAGGAGGAGGTCGAATACGAGTTCGACCAGCAGAAGTTCGAGGAGTACTTGTCGTCCTCGTCCGGATCAATCTCCCCCCGCAAGTCCAAGAAGTTCTCCTCCATGTTTTCAGGAAAAGTTGCCTTCATCATTAATTTCATTAGAACTTCAGTCGCTACAATGAATCAAATAGCAAAGAAATAAAGATTACAACTCTCTTGAAAATAAACACAAGTCCCGTTTATCGGTCCTTGCTTGCGTGGGTCTTTTGCCTGTGACGGGGATGTTGATATCCGTGGACCGCTGGTCGATCAGATCCGTTCCGGGAAAATCCGGCAGAGTTTCATCGATCCGCGTGAGATCTAGAAACTCAAAGCTCCTATCTCGGATAAATCAAGATATTCGCTCTTCTTAGTATCACCGCCAAGGGGCGACACTAAGGGAAAAGAGAAGGGGGAATGAAGAGGAAGTCTCCTTTGCTGTAGAGGGCTCGATCACTCATCGCTGCAGCAGGGCTTCGCCTATCTCCTCCAAAATTCCAGATCTTAGCTCCAAGCTCTAGCCTTGCTCTCCCAAAAATCCAGCCCTTTGAATGAAGACCCAAGGGGTCTATTTATAGGCCAAGAGGAGTGAGGGGGTGCAAAAAGCAAGGACACCCCCTTGGGGTGTCTCGGCCAGGCCGAGACACCCCTGGGGTGTCTTGGTTTTACCAAGACACCCCTCGGGTGTTTCGACCTCACCGAGACACCGCCGGATGCCTCAGTTCAGTCCGAGACTATCCGCCGTTGTTCCGCCGTTGATTTTTTGTCCCAACTCGGATTTGAGTGATTTCGGATGCGTTGGAATTCTGACGAAGATCTCTGTCGATCCCGATGGTTGGATTATTAGTGAGGCGAATGGGACACGAAGGGCGTTGCTCCTTTTGCAGCGGTCGCGGGGTTCCCGGTCAGTCCGTATCCCCGTTATTCTGAAATTCTGTCGGCTCTCGTAGCTCGTCGATTCTCTTCAGGCGCTCACCGACGTCAATTGAACTCTTGTGAACCGGGTAGTGACGTTCATCATCGTTCCCTAACACTGAGTTGTTCGTGGGGACCTATCGGCAATTTTTGATGCCTACAGATACCCCCTCCAAAGTGTTCTGGACTCGTTTCTTTTATAGAAGAGACCGGAATACTTTGGATATGATTGGTCCGGCCTTTAGTCGGCATAAAGGACCTGTGGTTAGCTTCAACTCTCGGCTCCTTCGATTTTCTGTTTATCCGATGCTTTGACGAATAACCGAAGTTTTTCCGGCGCTGCGTTTATCGCCTAGCCGTCGTTGGAATCTCGAGTCTACAGCTGGTGAGTTAAGTTTGGCTCGTGTCATTGGGTTGACTTTTGAACTTACTATCCCTGTCACATCGTGTTGACTTGGGGTTTCGGATCACTGTTGTAGCCATCAAAAATTACCGATAGGTCCCCACGAATAGCTCAGTGTTAGAGAATGACGATGAACGTCACTACCCGGTTCACAGGAGTGTGATTGATGTCGGTGAGTGCCTGAAGCGAATCGACGAACTACGTGAGCCGACAGAAGTTCAGAATAACGGGGATAGGGACTGATCGGGAACCCCGCGACCGCTGCAAAAGAAGCAGTGCCCTTCGTGTCCCATTCACCCTACAGATAATCCAATCAACGGGATCGACAGAGATCTTCGTCAGAATTCCAACGCATCCTAAATCACTTAAATCCGAGTTGGGACGAAAAGTCAACGGCGGAACAACGGCAGACAGTCTCGGACTGAACCGATGCACCCGGCGGTGTCCCGGCGAGGTCGAAACACCCGAGGGGTGTCTTGGAAAAACCAAGACACCCCAGGGGTGTCTCGGCCTGGTCGAGAAACCTAAGGGGTGTCCTCATCATTTTACCCCCCCCTCTTGGTTTCCTATAAATAGGCCCCTTAGGCCTCCATTTGAAGGGGCTCCTGATTTTTGCTCTTGGCTTGGCTCCTCTCTTGATTTTTAACTTGGAGCAAGATCTGAATTTTGAAGCGGCGAAGCCCTGCCGGAGCGAGGAGTGAGAGTTCTTCATCAACCCTTCATCACCCGTCCCTTGGTATTACCCTTCACAGGTAATACTAAGAAGAGCTAATATCTCGCTTTAGCCGAGATATACGCTTTAAAACTTCTAGATCTCACGCGGATCGATGAAGTTCTGCTTCTATATGCCTTCGTGGATAGACAAAGCTCTGCCCGATTTTCTCAGAACAGATCTGATTGCCCGGTGGTCCACGGACATTGACGTCCCCGTCACAGGCTAAAGACCCACGCAAGCGAGACCACACCAAAACGGGATCTCGTGTTTATTTTTGATAAAGTTGTAATCTTTGTTTCATTGTTCAAGGAGATCTTATAAAAAGATCGACTTTTTACTTCATTTTGTTGTAACGACTGAAGTTGTGACAGATTTGAAGAGCAATAAAAACAGCAACTTTTCTCGAAAACAAGCTGGGTGTCTCGGTTTTGCCGAGACACCCCATGGGTGTCTCGGCAATGCCGAGACACCCCAAGGGTGTCTCGGCCTTGCCGAGGCACCCCGTGGGTGTTTTGACTCGATTTTGACCCCCAAACATTTTTCTCACCCCCCAATGCTTTTCTGAACCCCGGATTCGCCGATTTTTCACCAATCGTTGGATATGTCGACGAAATCCACACAAGTCAACGATTGGCGATTCTAAACCCTAGGGTAGACGCCGGTCAACGCGTAACCCTAGGTCAACGCCGGTCAGCGCGTTGCGACAAAAGTCAACGCACGGCGATTCCAAACCCTCGGGTAGACGCCGGTCAACGCGTAACCCTAGGTCAACGCCGGACAACGCGTTGCGACAAAAGTCAACACGCGGCAATTCCAAACCCTCGGGTAAACGCCGATCAACGCGTAACCCTAGGTCAACGCCGGTCAGCGTGTTGCGACAAAAGTCAACACGTGGCGACAAAATTCAACACACGGCGATTCCAAACCCTCGGGTAAACGCCGGTCAACGCGTAACCCCAGGTCAACGCCGGTCAGCGCGTTGCGACAAAAGTCAACACGTGGCGACAAAAGTCAACGCACGGCGATTCCAAACCCTCGGGTAAATGCCGGTCAACGCGTAACCCCAGGTCAACGCCGATCAGCGCGTTGCGACAAAAGTCAACACGTGGCGACAAAAGTCAACGCACGGCGATTCCAAACCCTCGGGTAAACGCCGGTCAATGCGTAACCCCAGGTCAACACCGGTCAGCGCGTTGTGACAAAAGTCAACGTGTGGCGACGAAAAGTCAACGCTCGATAATTCAAAACCCTAGGGTCAACGCCGGTCAACGTGTAACCCTAGGTCAACGCCAATCCGCGCGGTGCGACAAAAAGTCAACATACAGTGATCCGAAACCCTAGGTCAACACGATGTGACAGGGATAGTAAGTTCAAAAGTCAACCGAATGACACGAGCCAAATTCAACTCACCAGCTGTAGACTCGAGACTCCGACGACGGCCAGGCGATAAACGCAACGCCGGAACAACTTCGGTTATTCGTCAAAGCATCGGATAAACCGAAAATCGAAGGAGCCAAGAGTTGAAGCTAACCACAGGTCCTTTATGCCGACTAAAGGCTGGACCAATTATATCCAAAGTATTCCAGTCTCTTCTATAAAAAAAACGAGTCCGGAACACTTTGGAGGGGGTATCTGTAGGCATCAAAAATTGCCGATAGGTCCCCACGAACAGCTCAGTGTTAGAGAATGACAATGAACGTCACTACCCGGTTCACAGGAGTGCGATTGACGTCGGTGAGCGCCTGAAGCGAATCGACGAGCTACGTGAGCCGACAGAAGTTCAGAATAACGGGGATACGGACTGATCGGGAACCCCGCGACCGCTGCAAAAGAATCAGCGCCCTTCGTGTCCCATTCGCCCTACAGATAATCCAACCAACGGGATCGACAGAGCTCTTCGTCAGAATTCCAACGCATCCGAAATCACTTAAATCCGAGTTGGGACGAAAAGTCAATGGCGGAACAACGGCGGACAGTCTCGGACTGAACCGAGGCACCCGGCGGTGTCCCGGCGAGGTCGAAACACCCGAGGGGTGTCTTGGCAAAACCAAGACACCCCAAGGGGGTGTCCTCATCATTTAACCCCCCCTCTTGGTTTCCTATAAATAGGCCCCTTAGGCCTCCATTTGAAGGGGCTCCTGTTTTTTGCTCTTGGCTTGGCTCCTCTCTTGATTTTTAGCTTGGAGCAAGATCTGAATTTTGAAGCGGCGAAGCCCTGCCGGAGCGAGGAGTGAGAGTTCTTCATCAACCCTTCATCACCCGTCCCTTGGTATTACCCTTCGCCGGTAATACTAAGAAGAGCTAATATCTCTCTTTAGCCGAGATATACGCTTTAAAACTTCTAGATCTCACGCGGATCGACGAAGTTCTGCTTCTATATCCCTTCGTGGATAGACGAAGCTCTGCCCGATTTTCTCGAAACAGATCTGATTGCCCGGTGGTCCACGGACATTGTCGTCCCCGTCACAGGCTAATGACCCACGCAAGCGAGACCGCACCAAAACAGGATCTCGTGTTTATTTTCGATAAAGTTGTAATCTTTGTTTCGTTGTTCAAGGAGATCTTATAAAAAGATCGACTTTTTACTTCATTTTGTTGTAACGACTGAAGTTGTGACAGATTTGAAGAGCAATGAAAACAGCAACTTTTCCCGAATACAACTGTTTGTTGACTTTTCATCGCAACACATAAAACGGCGTTGACCTAGGGTTACGCGTTGACCGACAATGACCCTAGGGTTTTGAATCGTCAAACGTTGACTTTCGTCACAGTGCGTTGACTTTTGTCGCAACGCGTTGACCTTCATCGCCGTGCGTTGACTTTTGTCGCAACGGCGTTGACCTGGGGTTACGCGTTGACTGGCGTTTACCCGAGGGTTTTGAATCGCTGTGCGTTGACTTTTTTGTCACAACGCGCTGAATGGCGTTGACCTGGGGTTACGCGTTGACCGGCGTTTACCCGAGGTCAATGAATCGCGGTGTGTTGACTTTTGTCGCAACGCATTGACCGGCGTTGACCAGGGGTTACGCGTTGACCGGCGTTTACCCGAGGGTTTGGAATCGCC
>BQKN01062207.1:110752-125200 GCA_022839385.1 Asparagus kiusianus
TAAAACTGGGTGAAAACACCACCGGGGTGTCTCCGCAACACCGAGACACCCTTGGGGTGTCTCGGTTTTGTCGAGACACCCCTTGGGGTGTCTTTGGCCAAGCCGTGGTCCCCCCCCCTCATTTGTCTTTTTCCTTTTTTTTTTGTTTTGTTCCTCCCCCTTTATTTCAAATTTCAAAAGAGATTCCCCTTTCTTCTTCCTCCAAACATTCCTCCACCATTGTTCCCTCCTTCAAGAGCTCAATTTCGGATTTTTAGTGGTGTGCACCCATTGGCCGAGAACCCTCTCATCAAGGAAGAGTCTTCTCGATTTTGGGTAAGCTTTCTTTCAAAACCCTCCTTTTTTTCTTCGGAAAGGTTATAGCTTTATGCTTGTAATGGCGGTAGGCTATGGGTTGTGTATGCGTATGTTTCTTGGGGGGTTTTGTGCAAAAGAGGCAACAAGGCCGAATCTTGGAGGGTTTATTTGCAAAATTCATGGGGGCTTTTATGCAAAAATGGAACTAAAATTTTGGGGTTTGGATTCATGTCCATTTGATGAAAAATTGTGAGGGGTGCTTTATGCAACAGGATCAAAGAGTTGTTTGAGGGGTTTATTTGCAAAACAGCCCATAAATGTTTTAGAGGGGCTTATTTGCAAAAAGGCAGAGAATTTAAGTCTGAAATCCAAGGAGTTTAGATCACAAACTTATGATCAAATTTCTGGTAAAGCCATGCGGAGGCCAAACCAAAAATTTGTGGAGGGGTTTTTATGCAAAATTGGCTAAATTCTACAAAAGGGCTTATTTGCAAGATTCAGCCAAAATTGTGGGATACCGGGGTGCTAGATGATCGAATGTGATGATCATGACCCGAATCACGTGTGTCCTTGACCCGAATTTGGCCTTGAACACGGGGGGGTATTTTGGGTATTTCACCAAAATTCACCGCGAAAACGACAATTATCGTTTCGCGCGCACGAAATTTTTAGGTTTAATTAGACTTCAACTATAAAATCCTATTTATTTATAGGATTTTAGTTCAAGTGCTTAATTTCCCTTTTTCAATATTTCGTGTCTGCATATTATACCTGATGCACTGCCTTTTATTGCAGGTTCGCGATGTCTCCTCGTCGCTCTCGACCTTCCAGGAGTCGCTCCCATTCGCAGCACAGCGAGGAAGAGGTTCCCGCTGTATCTTCTTCAGCGGCCTCTTTCTTCGGGGGTGAGAATTTATATTTCTGTATCCCGGATTGACCTCTTCGCGGGTCATGAAAGAAGAACGGATACCCCTCTCGCGGGGGTTAAGGTTACGGACTTGTTTTGCTTAGCCAATTCAAGTCTTCGGATATGTTGGGGCGATCTCGTGTTGTCTTACACCTTACAGGTCGGTGTGTGTTATCACGGTATCTACGTGATGACGCATACCGTCCTCCTGTTAGCCCTTATGTTTTGATGATGTTCTTACAACCACCATTATCGGTACTAATGGCTTATTGAGTGAAAATGTAGTAATCCTATTTATCAAGCTCGTTAGTGCCATTAAAGGAGGATGGATGGAATATATGCTACAAAGATGATATCCAAAGGAGGAGGAGGCCAAGAGGTGAAGCAATGTTACTTCAAGAACAACAAAATCATACAAAAAGCTTCATCCGATACAAGCTAATCAAAGCTCAAGTATTGCCTTATATATGAGGGTATTAGCTTTCTTTTATGTTTCTCTCTAGTGCTAGAATGTAGGCAAAGAGTTAATATGTTTACTTGAAGCTATTGGGACTCACACACATGTTTTCGTTTTTAAGCTTTTAAGTGTTTTTTCACAAAACCTTATTTTTCACAAGTTTGAGGACCTATCTGCAAAATTCTTTTTCCAAACAGCTTGTTTTTAGTATTAAAAACATTTTACAAAGTTTCACATTTTTCAGAGGTCAAATGAATATTTTGCAAATATTTCAAACTCAAACAAAATCAATTTTCAGCATATGTCAGAAAGCGGTCGACCGGTACGGTCGACCGCCCCCTGAGCCATATGTTCAGAATTTTTCCAGAAACTCATCGGTCGACCGGTACGGTCGACCGAAATTTCAATTCTTATATCGGTCGACCGTACCGGTCGACCGAAATGGCTCTGCTTTGTTTTCTGAGTTTTAGAAGCAGCTCACGGTCGACCGAAGTGTTTTTTCGGTCGACCGACTATGTTTTTCGGTCGACCGAATGGTATTTCGGACGACCGCTTAGTTCTTTTATTCAGTCAACGAAAGTTTTATTAAACGGTCATTTTTTACCTCGATGCCTGTGCTTTCACTCTTTGGGGCTTGGCTCAGTCTGAGGTAACCATCTGAAAAAGAGATCAACTTCCTTAACAGGAAGATTGGGTTTTGTTTTCAAAATGGTTTTAGCATTTCTATAAAAACCCCCCCAGCTGCTTCTTCTTCTTCCTGGAGCTTAACGTTTAAAAAACCAGAGAGTTTTCTGTTTGTGCTGAGAAAAATTTTCAAATCAGTCTGCTACTTTCTTCTTTGTGGTTTTTGTGTGAGCTCACCATCCCAGCTTCAGTAACTTGTTCTCTCTGCCATAGGAGCTTTGTAAAAGAGAGTTATTGCTTATTTCTTTCTGCTGTGTGGTTGAGATCTTGAGCAAGATCTACTGTGAGGGAGTGATCTGTTGAGATCAAACTATGTGGTGAGAGAGATCGTGTGGGATCGCTGTGTAGACGAAGTTCCGGCTTCCAAACCGGGTGCGGATAGTGGATTTCTCCTCGAGAGTGGGGAGCGGGGACGTAGGCCAGAGGGCCGAACCTCGTTAACACATCGCGCGTCAAGGATAACGATTCCTAACCCTCTTTCATTTACTGTGTTTGTTTTTAATTCCTGTGGATTGCTTGTTGTATGTTTAAATTTGCATATTAGAGCCTTTTGACCCTAATCACCCCCCCTCTAGGGTCCAACACCTCCCGGTGTAGGACACTCGAAATCGTCCCTCCAATTATCCCGCGAATAATCTCATTTCGCCTTTATGAAATGGATTTTCTGACTCCATCCTTATGCTTTGTTGCAGTCGAGTTCCCCGCAGGCAGCCTCTCTCATCATGCCCCTACTGGTTATAGTAGGGAAGTGTTCTCTTCGGCTTCCGCCAAGTAGATCATTGATCCACTGCCTCAGTTCGACAGAGATCGTTCTGCCGAATCATGTCGCTTGATACGGGATGGAGGGCGTCATTGTTTGCGCCAACTTATTACAGATGCTCCCCTCACTGCGGATTCTTCCTCCACTCAGGCTTTAAAGAAGTCGGATTTTCTGTTCGGAGATCATACTGAGGATCCGGCTACATTGACTCTTACTGAGGAGCATTGGCTGAATCTTGACGAAGGGGCTCTTCTATATATTCCCTCCATTCCTCGTCAATGTTCTTTCACTCATCTGGAGAGACAGGCTGTGGGGCGACAGATGTCCTGGCATCTCACTGACGAGGCTGAGCGGGTACAGTGCGGATATACCTCTCATCTCAAGACTCCCGGTTCTACTGGGTATCACCACATTCGTGGACTTCGACCCGGGATCATGGGCCTTGATACCGCACCCTCAGGCGAGGTATCGGTAGCTGCTCCTACCGTGAGGAATTGCCTGGCTCAGCTTGGAAGACGGTTACCTCCACCAGATTATAGATGCTACGGTTGGGCTTCCTCGCTAGCCAAGGGGTGGTGGACCTGCATGACCAGCTATGTCCTGGGGCGATGGGAGAAGGATTTGAAGGATGGCGGGTTGTATGCACCCATACGAGCCACCATGCACGGGATTCCAGTCAGCTGCCGTCACTTTTTGGCGTTGCTGGAGACATATATGCCTGATAGTAACACATTCTTGACCAGCGGCGGAGAGCTAGGGCTGGCTCTACATGAGATGCATCAGGTTTCCGGCCTTCCGATGGGGGATTGCTCGTATCAGGAGTACTTTCCTTCAAACCAGCAGTTGGGTGGGTTGAGGAAAGATAATCCTGATATTTATGACACTCTTTGGGATCTCACTTGCCACTATCATACCTCCTTGCTCCTGACTTCTCCTCCAGCAAAGACGAAGAAGAAGATCAGCTTGAAGCAGTTTGCGGTTTATTTATTCCAGAATTTGGAGGGTGATTCCAGCGAGCCTGTACGCGAGTTAGATGTCCTGACTTTTACCACCATTAACGAGCTGATGGAGAAGCATGAGACTCGTTCTTATACCCTTGGCAGTGCTGAGGGAGCTTTCCCCGCAGGAACCAAGTTCCGTTCGTTCCTTCGCCGCGCACAGAAGTCTATTGAGCCTCGGTCTTTACTGGCAGGCTACCTTGCGCTCTGGTTGAAGAAATGTGTTGTTCCATACCAGGCTTCAGACGCCTTCCCTATCGAGGTGCTCTTCCCCGCGGTTCAGCTAGCTTATGGCAGGGAGCTCTCTCTGCTCCCAGCGATGGTTTCCAGCATCCATTGCGGGCTCAGGAGCGTGGTTAGTGGTTTTACTCAGGTGGGTCCTGAACCATCGACCGAGCTCATTTGTCCGAAGGTCGAGCTTCCCTACGCGTATCTGATGGCGTGGCTCGTTCTTCACCGTCCTGGCCTGATGTCAGCGCCCAGTGCTGTTGATGTTCCCGTTCCTTTCATCCAGCTATTGGAGAGGAGCAAGTGGCTTGGGAAGAAATTCAGTGATGTATAACAAGAACTTCAAGTTCGCAAGAGCTGGGAGTTCTTCAAATGTTTTCCTCATTTCTCGGGTCGCTACGGCGACGTGCTGGTCGACGAGGAGAAACCCAGGAGTGACTGGACTGTGCTCGACGTCGGTTACTTCCGTTGGCTGGTGAACATCCGTATCGGATATCTTGTTCTCTGGGTGAAGAATCGGTGCCACATAGAGCCTTATCTCCCTTGCCGTTTTGCTCGTCAGTTCGGCTATGACCAACTATATGTTGGGAATTCCAGCCGTAGTTTGAAGGTTGAGGGAGGGCTTATTGACGGCGTACGAGCATGGCTGTGGACTATGGTGGGCTGCACTGGAGCCCATTTTGCTCTCCCTTCATATAGACGCAAGCCGATGATCACTTTCCTCAGCTGCAAGTGGTTCCTTTCCGCCCATGAATCCGTAGTGGTGAGGAGTCTTTCAGAATTACAGTCCGAACACTCGGTTCAGGCTGCTATGATGGCTGCTCGCAAGGCTGAGTTTGCTCGGAAGCAGGGGAAGAGGCCTGCCCACTCTCCTCTTCCAAGCAAAGCTGATGACGAGCTCCTTGCTACGGATGGCGACGAGACTCTTGAGGAGGGATATGTGGACATAGACACCGACCAAGAAGAACTTGATGCAGGTTTGTCATGCCCTTTGATTTCCTTTCTTAATTCCTATTGGTATCAATGAAAGATCTCTGCTCGTTTGATGACCATTATTACTTTAGGCTGGACAGTTGATGAGTCGCTCGCTTCTCATTATACGAGCTCGGGACCCAACGATCCAGTCCCCACACATGTTAAGACGTGTAGCCAGTCCGTGCATGACCGATCTGTCGGTTCTAGGAGGGCTAGTACCTTGAAAAGGAAGAAGATCGCTCACAAACCACCCGTCGCCAGCGTCCTCATGGAGTGGATTTAGGCAGCATTGCCAGTGGAGAGGAAGGTATCATCTTGTTGTACACCTTTTTATTGCTTTAAGGTGATTTACCTTTTGAGATTCGTAATCATGTTTCATGCTTCAGGGTTCTTTGAAGAGGGCGAGCTTCCACCGGATCCGGTATTCCCTGGGTCTGATAACATGGACTGCTTCATGCAGCAGATGTGCGACGCCCTTCATGACGGCTCCTTGGGCATCGATCTAAACATTGATCTTGAGCAGGCAGATGGTGTTGAGCCCACCGGTCCATATTCAGGCATGCCTACATCCGATGATGCTCTCCTCCGACGTGGGGAAAGAGAATCTTCTGTTCCTGCTGCAGGTATTTCAAAGCTTTCCCTCTTTCCTTATCTTCTTATACATATCTCCAACATTTGGGTTATCCTGCAGAGGTTGTGATGGAAAAGCTAGTTGGGGACGGAGCCTTTCATGATGTAGGTTTCGAGGAACAGGGATATGCTCCTGCACCAAATTTCTCGAAACCCAACGCCGGATTATTAGCCGACATGCTGGCTGAACAGACTTCTAGAGGGACTGTGAGACCACTCTTTGGGAGTGATTCATTCACAGGTATATATCTGATTCCCTTCATTTTCTTTTTCTTTCATCCCATTTTTCTTTACTTGTCTAAATTTCCATTTTGACTAATAAAGAAGTGTAACTATAGGACCAGGCGTTGCGCCTAATGCCACTACAGTTATCGGGGCTGATAGCCTATATGAGAGCAGTGTCTCCCTGCCACAGCCGGGAGGTACGATCGATCTGCCTGCAAGGGTTGATATACCCTCCATGACTACTCCTGCCGTCATCTCAGAGCCTGTCGGGCCTCAACCCGAGGGAACCTCCATCGGCATAGGTACGTTCGGAATTTGACTTTGAATTTCCTCATCGTACTCGATAATCCCTTATCTTTCTATATCGCTGCTTGCAGGATCTCGATCTTCTCTGTATGAGCATGTCCGTTCCCTTCTGGCCGATACCGATCCAGACAGAGACATTTTCCGTATGGACCTTGGCTTTTTTACCGCCTTTTATAACGGCATGATTGAGAAGCTTCTTCACAGAGAGTACTGTTTCGATCAGTTCAGGCGTTCCTTTTCTCGTCACATGATGATGATGAGGGAAGAGGGACATCCAGAGTTGGCCGATTCCTTCACTGCCGAATTCGCTGTTCTGGAGTCAGAGATCCGAGAGCTGAGGGAGTTGAAGGCTGGTGGAGTTTCCTCTTTTGTATCCTCTCAGATGGAGGATAGGCTGACGCAGTGGCATGACCTGAGATCTTCCATCGGTAGCGAGCTTCGATCACGTGAGCATTCTGTTGCGCAGCTGATGGCTACCCTGGCGAAGAAGGATGCCGGCAGAGCTGAGTTACTCAGTTCCTTGGATTCCACCCGTGAAGAGATAGCTAGGCTGAAGGAGGCCTTGAGGCGTGCCGAAGATTCCGCTACTCTTATCGCCGAGGACCTGGCTGGATTAGAGCGTTCTCGTGAATGGACGCTCGATAAGCTGGGATCGACACAGGAGGGATTGATGAAGCTGCGAAGTGAAGCCGTGGAGGTCTTAAGCAGTTCCGAAGATTCTGTCCGAGCTAGCCTGCAGGCAGAACTTGAGCAGGGCTACATGGACAGGTTCTCTAGTTTAGAGTCCCATGTTCTTAGCCGTCAGTTGCCTTCGGGCTAACGAACTTGTTGTTGTATGCTTTTGGCTTGATCTATTACTAGAGACTCCGCATTTGCTTCTTTCACAGGATTTTTGGTACACCCCCAGCTCTCAATGCTATGACTTTGAATACATAGGGTTCACCACTTCTTATAGGGAAAAGGGCACCCCGCACCGCGTATTAGGCGATGACTTATCCCTTCTTAGGCTTCGGGATAACATTCCCCAGGTTTGGGCCCTGGTGTCTTCTTCAATCGGTAAAAGACTAAACCGGCTATACGTGTTAGGTATAGACTTTGGGGTTTTTGGCAAACCCCCAGCCTTCAACGGGTTTGATGTGCCTTTACCGATTACCGTTTGAATTGGGCTAGCATGCGAATTGTCTACATCCGTTCCGCATGTAACGTTATGCTAAGAGAGTGAACTCTCTGAGACTTTGTGTTGTGATGCCGAAGGGTACCCCGCACCGCCCCGTGCACAAAGTGCACGGACTAGAAGTTTGGGGTTGCGTCTTTTCAAAGACAAACTGAGAGAGGAAGAATTTTATATTCTATCTCCCAGTGCTGAAGAGGAAGAATTTTATATTCTATCTCCAGCAGGAAAGGAAACTCGAGGTGGGATCCCCACCCCCAGAATCCGAAAAGACGAAACTAGGGAGGGATCTCCACTCCGAGAATCGAAAAGTTCAAACGACCCTAACTTTTATAGGATTGGTCATTTGAATCTGAAGAGGAAGAATTTTATATTCTATCTTCAGCAGGAAAGGAAACTCGGGGTGGGATCTCCACCCCCAGGATCCGAAGGATCAAACTAGGAGTGGGATCTCCACTCCGAGAATCGAAAAGGTTCAAACGACCCTAACTTTTATAGGATTGGTCATTTGAATCTGAAGAAGCTCAATTTCTACCCTAACTTTTATAGGTTTGGTGGAAAAAGAAGCAAAGGCAACTTTTCGTTTATCGAAAAGGAATGACTCAGTCTTAGTCTTGGCCATGGTAAGCTTGACTAAGTGAGAGTGGGAAACAACCCTAACTTTTATAGGTTTGGTTGTCCGGATTGAAAGTGGACCTCTCGTTCATTGGAGGAATCGAGAGGAGATTTTGGTTGTGGTCCTAACTGTAGGAAGGTTTGACCAAGTGGGAAGTTTAGAACGATCATAACTGTAAGAAGGTTTGATCGCTCGATTTGTGGACCTCTCGTTCATTGGAGGAATCGAGAGGGGAATTTGGCTTTGGTCCTAACTGTAGGAAGGTTTGACCAAGTGGGAATTGTGTGGTGGAGACTATGAGTCGTCAAACACCACTGAAAGTTTTGTGAGGGAAGATTAATCCATCGAACGATTAGATCTGATCTCATGAGAGTTAGAGTCTGACAAACAAGAACATTCAGAATTCGAATGTGGATTTCTTGTTCATCTCTCTTACAGCGACAGGGTTATCCCTAAGAATATCCCAATGCGGTATTCTTCCGGGAACTTTCTGGTACATCAAAATTTTCTGAAGATACTAAGGATAGTATCTTTTCAGGAATTTGCCATTTATTGGCATCATAAGCCGGTCACCATCTTTGGTGACTAGGCGATATGCGCCGTTCGAGTAAACTGTTTCTACTACGAACGGTCCTTCCCATTTGGGTTCAAACTTGCCTTTCTTCTTGGAGTTAAGGATCATAGGACGTCTTTCAGTTAAGACCAAATCCCCTTCCTTAAAACTCCTTTGTCGAACCTTTTTGTCGAAGGCTCGAGAAATTCTGGCTTGGTAAAACTCAATATGCTGTTGAGCTTCCAGACGCTTTTCATCGAGCATCTCGAGTTCTTCGAGGCGCTTCTGATGTTGTTCTTCGGTCGTCATCTGGGTTGCAAGAGCGATCCGAAGAGATGGAATTTGGATTTCCAAAAGGAGAACGGCCTCACATCCGTACACCAATGAATACGGGGTTGCGCCGGTCGGTGTACGCACCGTAGTACGATAAGCCCATAGAGCCGCGCCGAGCTTGTCGTCCCAATCCCTCTTGTTACTCTTCACAAGTTTCGACAAGAGCTTTATGATAGTCTTGTTGAAGGCTTCAGCTAATCCGTTTGCTGTGGGATTATAAGCTGTTGATGAGATGTCCTGAATTTTGAACTTTTCGCAGAACCTTATGAAGGCGTTGCTGACAAATTAAGGACCGTTGTCATGTATGATTCGTCTTGGAACACCATGCCTGTAGATGATATGGTGCTTGATGAATGCAATGACGTTACTCGTTTTAACTTCTCTGAGTGGAACTGCTTCAGCCCATTTGGAGAAGTAATCGGTAATTGCCAGGATGAACCGGTCACCTTTGACTGATGGGGGGTTTATAGGGCCAACAATGTCCATTCCCCAAGTCTCGAACGGCCATGACGTAACCGAAGGATGAAGATGCTCCGGAGGTTGGTGTTTTCGGGAAAAGTTGCTGTTTTCATTGCTTTCGAATCTGTTACAACTTCAAGCGTTACAACAAAATCAAATGAAAAGTCGATCTTTTTATAGGATCTACTTGTGCAACGAAACAAAGATTACAACTTTATCGAAAATAAACACGAGATCCCGTTTTGGTGCGGTCTCGCTTGCGTGGGTCTTTTGCCTGTGACGGGGATGTTGATATCCGTGGACCACCGGTCGATCAGATCCGTTCCGGGAAAATCCGGCAGAGTTTCGTCTATCCGCGAAGGGATATAGAAACAGAACTTCGTCGATCCGCGTGAGATCTAGAAGTTTAAAGCGTATATCTCGGCTAAAACGAGACACTAGCTCTTCTTAGTATCACCGCTAAGGGGCAACACTAAGGAAAAAGAGAAGGTGAATGAAGAAGAAAACTCCTTTGCTGTAGAGGGCTTGATCACTCGTCGCTGCAGCAGGGCTTCGCCTTAGCTCTCCAAATTTCCAGATCCTCGAAATGAAGGCCTAAGGGTCCTATTTATAGGCAAGAGGAGACCTTAGGGGCTGCCTAAAAAGGTGTTTCGGCGTGTAAAAACTTGGAGACACCCCCAAAAAGGCGTTTCGCCGTGTAAAAACTTGGAGACACCCCCAAAAAGGCGTTTCGCCGTGTAACAACCTGGAGACACCCCCAAAAAGGTGTTTCGGCGTGTAACCGCTTGGAGATACCCCCAAAAAGGTGTTTCGGCGTGTAAAACGCCTTGAGACACACTGGGTGTCTTGGCCAGGCCGAGACACCCTTGGGGTGTCTCGGCCAGGCCGAGACACCCCTGGGGTGTCTTGGTTTTGCCAAGACACCCTTTGGGTGTTTCGACCTCGCCGGGACACCGCGGGTGCCTCGGTTCAGTCCGAGACCGTCCGCCGTTGTTCCACCGTTGACTTTCCATCCGAACTAGGATTTGATTGATTTTGGATGCGTTGAAATTCTGACGAAGAGCCCTGTAGATCCCGATGGTTGGATTATCAGTGGGGCGAACGGGACACGACGGGTGCTGCTCCTTTTGTAGTGATCACGGGGTTTCCGGTCAGTCCGTATCCCCGTTGTTCTGAGATTCTGTCGGCTCACGTAGTCCGTTGGTTCACTTCAGGCACTCACCGACGTCAATTGAACTCTTGTGAACCGGGTAGTGACGTTCATCGTCATTCGTTAACACTGAGCTGCTTGCGGGGACCTATCGGCAATTTTTGATGCCTACAGTTGGTGCATATAATTCGCGTGTACTTGACATGCGTGACACTTTCGGGCGTATGTGATTGCATCGCTCATCATGAAAGGCCAAAAATATCCCATTCTTCTGATGCGGTCGTAAAGCTTGGGACCAGGTTGGTGTGCGCCACACTCTCCTTCATGCGCCTCTCTAAGCACCTCTTCAGCTTCTTTGGTCGATAAGCAACGTGCTAGCAGCCCATCGTACCCCCTGCGATACAGCGTTCGATTCTCCGTATTATAGTAGAATCTTGGAGCTCTTCGTCTGATTGACTCTCTCTCCTTCACATCTTCTGGCAAGATTCCATACAAGACGTAGTCGATGATGGGGAAACACCAATCTCTGGGTTCGAACTCAGCCTGAGTTGTGTGCACCTCCTGGACCTCTTCTTCCCTGCCATCTTCATCGTAAAGCGGTACTAAGAGTTGGTGAGTTCTTACCGTAACAAACTGCTCTGTTCCGGGAGGCTGTGCCAGAGATACAGCTAAAGCCGCTAACGCATCTGCGTAGGTGTTCTGTAACCGCGGAACGTGCTCAATGAAGAATCCTTCAAACGATTCCGCTAGTTCCACCGCCATCTTGTGATATAGGATTAAATCCTGACTTCGGACTTCGTACTCCCCTTGGACTTGTTTAACTATCAGTTGAGAATCACCGAAAGCTTCGAGATACTCAACCCCCAGCTCCTTAGCGAAATTGAGTCCTATAATCAGTGCGTTATACTCTGCCACATTATTCGAGCATGGCTCGGTTAGTGAGTAGGCTCGAGGCATCACATGTTTTCCTGGGGAAACGAAGACAACTCCAACTCCGGAGGAGACCTTAGAACATCCAGGAGTACTTATAACAAGAGCCGCTCGGGAAGCGCCATCGAAGTACAAACGCCACACTTGTTGGTGCGAAGTTGCGTTGACTTCGTGGGTTTCATCAGGTAGGTCGTCATATATCTCGGCGGTATCCGTAGTTGGATTAGCTGCCAGGAGATCACAGATAGCCTGCCCTTTTACTGACTTCTGCTGTTTGAAGTACAGATCATATTGGGACAAGAGTAAGGCCCATTTTGCTAACCGCCAATTCATAGAAGCCGGTTGAGTCATGAACACTCGGACTGGGTTAACTTTGGAGATGACATAGATGGTCTGTCCAACCAAGTAATGCCGCATCTTCTGGATGGCGAACACTAGAGCGAGGCATTCTCTCTCAATCATGGGATATCGAGATTCCGCGCCTACCATGGTTCGGCTTAAATAATACACCGCCTGCTCATGACCGTTATCGTCATCTTGTGCAAGCAATGCACTTAATGAGTGGCTCGTCGCCTTGACATAAATCAAGAACGGTTTGCCTGATTTCGGTGAAACGAGTACGGGAGGTTTTGAGAGATATTCTTTAATACTCTCGAACGCCTTTTGACAAGCATCGTCCCACACGAATGACACGCCCTTCTTCGTGAGCTTGGAGAACGGTTGGCATTTTCCCGAAAGTTTCGAGATAAACCGACGGATATAAGCCAATCGCCCTTGTAGTCCTCTGAGCTCTTTGAGGTTTCTTGGCGGTTGTAATTCATTAATCGCCTTCACTTTGTTAGGATCGATGTGAATACCTTTGGTGGTGACGACGAATCCCAGGAATTTACCACTGGACATTCCGAGGAAAGACTTAGTAGGGTTCATCTTCAACTGATGGGCCCGCATCAAGTCGAACATGGTTTTCAAGTCCTTAATGTGATCATTCTTGTTACGACTTTTCACGACCAGATCATCCACGTAGCACTCGACAGTCTTTCGGAGATGCTCCTGAAAGATCTTTGACATGGCTCGCTGATATGTAGCGCCTGCATTCTTTAAGCCGAAGGGCATAACCGTGTAGCAGAAGACGCCGAGAGGCATTCTAAATGCGGTATGTTTTTCATCATCTGGATGCATCTTTATCTGGTTATAACCAGAGAAACCATCCATAAAGGACATCCTCTCGAACCCGCACGTGTTGTCGATGATAACATCCGTGATGGGAAGAGGAAAATCATCTTTTGGGCAAGCAGCATTGAGGTCCCTGAAGTCGATGCATATCCTGATCTTCCCGTTCTTCTTAAGGACCGGGACAATATTGGCAAGCCATTCTGGATGTTGCTCTTCTCTAATGAATCCTGAGTCGACGAGCTTTTTAACTTCGGCTTCGATCGCCTCCATCATTTGCGGATGAAACCGTCTTTGTTGTTGTTTGACTGGTTTGACATCTGGCTTAATGTTGAGACGATGCACTGCTACGTTTGGATCGAGCCCTGGCATGTCTTCATAATTCCAGGCGAACACATCGATGTACTCCCGGATAAGAGAGATTAACTCTTCTTTCTCCTCAGGTAGGAGACTGTCGCTAATGAATATCGGCTTCGGATTTTCCTCGCTTCCCATATTCACTTGGACTACTTGGTCTTCGGTAGGAGGCTCTCTTTGTTCGAATCTATCACCGTACTGCATGCTTAAGTGATGAACCTACGGATCTTCCCATGTCGGCATCTGATCGTCTTCTTCTATCGTCGTTTGATCAACCGTGACCATGTTCGACATTAGCTTTTTAAACATTTCGCCAAGACTAGCGTCGAAATCCCAAGCCGAAGAGTCGGAAGAGTATCCTTTTCTAGCCTTGTTAGCAATCTGATCGATGATTTACTAGCAACACTCGTCGTCGGATGACGAGACATATCCTAGGCCTCTTTTGTGGCGATAATAATCATCGGGTTTTCCCTTTGGTACATAGGCCATCCGAGGTGGAACTCGCGGACCTCGACCAAAGTAAAGACCCTCTCCGAGCTTGAAGTCATATCCCTGCTTTTCCATCATATTGCGTGCTTTCGCATCATATCTGAATAGATGTGGAGCAGGTTTATCGCCGTCGTCTTCCTCTTCCAAGAAATGGTCGGGTATCGGAGATTTTCTTCCTTTGCCGTAGACGACCTCCTTTCCACCCCCAATCCCTGCGGGGATGACAAGCGTCGTTCCACAAGGGTTGTGTATCTGCTTTTTTGTCAAGCAAAATGATTGAAGAGGCATATACAAATCAGGGTTATCATAGAGTTCCTTAGTGACATTATCGAGACACATCGAGTACTCTAAATCATCGTTTATTGATAGTTCTTCGGCAAGTTGCCAATTACAACTATTCTCCGATGATTTATCATCGTCAAGATTGATTACAATGGGTATAATGTCATTAAGAACAAAACCACCATCGTAATCAAGCCCGGCTTCGGTATCAGCTTCATCACCGCTGTCCGTCCCCTGGGCCGATGGTTCAGTATCGGATTCAGCACTGTATAAAAGGGAATCGGTGAAATAGTTCTCCAATCCCTTAAATGGTTGCTTATCCGCGACCACCGTCTTAACTTCATTATTTGTGCCTACATATTTGAGGCATTGATGCAGAGTTGACGGGACTATAAGGTTACCGTGGATCCAAGGTCGACCCAACAGTAAGTTATAGGATGTTTCCGCGTCAATCACATAGCAAGTAACTTC
>BQKN01062208.1:0-15218 GCA_022839385.1 Asparagus kiusianus
TTCCTGCATGATGTATCCTCCTGTGCTACTGATAAAAATGAAATTTGAGTTTGTTAAAAAAAGAATTTACCTAGATATCTTTATCTTTGGTTGTTTCATCATTTATGCTCATATATCTGATGTCTTTTGCTTTAGGTATCAAGTAAATATGAGAGGTTTTCTGTTGGCACTAAAGTCCAAGCTGTTTGGAGTGAAGATGGGGAGTGGTAAGAGTTTATGATTAAGTTGGATAAATTTTGAGTTGTTTTCTTTTGTAGCGCACCTATTTGCAGTAAACATAGGAGCACTTACACTTTTGTAGCTCATATGTCTTCAATTTAATGATCTGGTTGAATGCTCTTCACATTTTTTTGAATGTTAAAACAGATCATGAGACAAAGGCGTATCGACAGAGGAGCACTTACACTTGCTTCAGAAGAAGTTAAATTTTAAATTGATACTGAAACTCAAGATCCTTTAGATATTGGTTAGTAGTTGAATTTATAGAAGGTTTTAATTCATAGTAGAGAATTCAGGATTGATTGTTATACATTATAAGGGATATAGACATATACAAATACACAAAACTTGTGCATATGTGTGTTGAGCTTGATTAATATTGTTTTCATCTTACATGTCCACTTTATGAGTTACCTTACTAGTTTCTATGGTATATATTAAGTTACTAATTTACATGATATAGGTCACAAATGTTGAAAGCTCTTAGATCAACTAAATTCTTGGAAAATGGTGGTGGAATGTTCATAAACTCTTGCTTTTTCCATTGACAGGTAGCTGGTTTGCACCATTATCCCCAAAAGTGCACAATAAGGTACTGCAGCATTACAATTAAGCACATATATCAAATATAAGCATTACAGTTGTTCCATCTAAATGCTAACTATAGTTGTTGCTTGGTGGTTATATTATCAAAAGTTTGGAGTTATAGACATTGAGGTGCTTACATAACAAGATAGAGACAAGATAGGAATATTCTTGATTAAAGAAATGGCATTGTATATTGGTTGGGGTTAGGTGTTGTCACGATGTTCTCTTTGAACTACATGGATCCAATAATTGATTAATAGGATGATATTTACAAGCATAGGATGATATTTACAAGCAAAGAATTAAGAAACGTTGCTAATCTTAAGCCCACTGGCATCTACAATTCTATGTAGTTTGTTAAACCTGGCAATAATTATGTAAAAACATCATTAAAACATTCTGCAGTAATTTAGATATCTTAGATCAAATTCTCAACATTCTCCAGTAATTTAGCTATCTTAGATCAACATTCTAAACATTCTCATAATATTAGGCATGTTTCCAGCATACTAATTAATTTTCCAGTGATTCATTCTCCTTGGTCACCTTTCAACAAAATACACTTTCTCATAAGTTGTACTTAAATATTCCCAACAAACTTTTCTCTAGATTTCCAATTAATTATGTTTCTTCCACAAGTAAACCACATTATATTTACATGGTTCCTTACGTAATAAGCAAAACACTATAAGTTAGAGACTTCAACATGATGTCACTATAAGAAATGCTTAGTTACCTGCAGTTCACGCATTTAAATGTCTTTATCCAATTCTCTGATTACATACTTGAAAATTGAAATAGATTTTAATATCACAATTACCCTTATTTTTTTTCCTTAATCTGGCATATTTCTTGTACTTGTGTAAATTTGGCAGATACTACAACACCACCTATTTTGCAAAAGTTGGAGGCATATGCTTGATGGAGATGAACTACTTGGAAGTGGACTTCCTGTTTGGAGTGGGATTTGAGCTCAATGTAACTCCGGTTACATTCAACTCCTAGTGTTCTATTCTACAGAAAGAAATCTATGCGTCAGATTTGAGTCAAGCACCACCAAGAGCAATTCTGTGATCATTGTCTGAGGATGAGCCTAGCAGCTGCCAGCAGCAGCAGCAAACTCAGCAGTTGGCCGTGAGAGAAGTGTTTGGTACTTAGTTTAGAGATTGGTGTAGGATTAGATAGTCATTTTGCTTCTTGATTTTTTTTTTCTTCCCCTTCTTCATTGGAGTTTCATTTTGATTACTTTTTGGGGTTTTCTGTAATTTTTTTAATGGTTGATGGTGTGTACAGATTGGGATTTTAATGTTTTCTCATCCACCGGGTGAGCTCTCAAATGCAGCATTATTCTCTTTGCTTCTCAGTGGACAAAAATGACATGTTTGCATTCTCTTTGTTTTGTGTATATCTCTATTCTAGCTCAATTAATTATTCCTAGCCTCAGTTCGGCAACTCCCTCTTGTCAGTGGACAAACATCAGCACCAACGGTTCCAACCGTTGGTGCTGATGTTTGCACCAACGGTTGGAACCGTTGGTGCTGTTGTTTGCACCAACGGGTCCACCCGTTGGTGCAAGTTTTTTATATTTTAAAAATTAAAATGAAAAAAAATTCAGCACCAACGGTTGGAACCGTTGGTACTGCTAAAAGAACCGTTGGGGCAAATATTGCCCCAACGCAATTTGTCCCAACGGGGCTTTTTTTTGCCCCAACGGTTTCAACCGTTGGGGACACTATCTGCCCCAACGGTTTGAACCGTTGGGGCTGCCCCTATTTCTACTAGTGCGGTGCGCTGATTTCGACTACGCGCAGAAAACACGCTGCTTTCTTTTTTTGGTGATATCGTACTGCATTTACATACTAGTCAAAAAAATCATTGAACGGTACCAAATTGATGAGAGATGGACTATATAACCTTTTGTTCACAATTGGTTCACAAATCTCCATGGTACAATTGAGCAAGACTCACTCAAGGCCAGCATACGTAGGTATGGATTTGAACATCCATTGCCACTACCATATCACATCCTGTATTTTACATGGGCATCCATCCTCAACAGACATTGTACAATCATCTCATTCAAACAAATCGACGAATAACTAGCCATTGAATTCGGTTTGCCCGTCTGCAATAAGCCATCTTTTGTTCCATTTTCGGGCATGTATCCCATACTCCAAGCATACACTTCACAACTTGATGTTAAGAGAAATTGGGTCAATAAATCTTACTTCAAAGATAAAAAGTAACATATCAAGTGCATTCTTGATCTTGATCATATTTCCACAACTTAAGCATGAGATTTCGCAAACAAGAGAATTACTAACTCACAATCCCCATTTTTAACTTCTAATTTAAGCTGCAGAGATAAGAGGAACGCCCAGAACCCAAGCTTGGTCTCTCTAAGAAAGATCACTTTCTCATCGTACCTCTTGAAGACAGTTTCCAATAAATAGGAGAATAGCAGCACAGAAGCAAACCTCAAATGCTTTAAAAAAAAAGTTACATATCAAGCACAGAACTACTATAACCCTTCGCAAACAAGTAATTAGGCTCTTTAAGGTAAACTAATCCTCACACGATGTTAAAAATTGTAATAGAAAGATAAATCTCTAATAAATGATTGTGATATTATCTCTCAACTTGCATCATTATTTGGAGCATTTACCAGCTAATACCTCTGCAGATTAGGATGCTAAACCAACGATGCAAGTTAGTCATATTAAGGTGGGTTCTGTGGTTATGCTACACACATCCATCTTTCCCCCACACAACAGATCAATAACAGATAAAAGGTTTGTTTCATGAAGGAAGAAAAAACTATAGAGAGCTCTAAATAGGAAATCATATTAGAGAAGAAGAAGATATTTATTTTTTTCAAATGGCAACTTTCCTTAGCCATTTGCTTATGTATATCAATTAATACTACATTTGAAATAATTTTAACCTTAAATTCTCCAAGTTTTTCCTCTTACTATCGCTTAAGATGCAAGGCTTCAAAGAATTAAGATTCACATTATAAGGTGAGTTTTCTACTAACAATGCATTTACATTGTGTCCAAGTTCTTTGTATTATAGTAACGTGGGGGACAAACTCTTAAGGAATTCAGTGGGTACATGAACACAAAATTTTGTATCATTTGTAATATAGTAACTTGAGGAGCAAACACTAAAGGATTCAGCGGATACACAAATACATTATATGTATTTTCAGCATATCAAGCAGCGGTCCAACTCTATGTAATCTATATATTCCTATCCATTCCTCCTTTCAAGTCACTGCAAATATTCAACAAAGGAAAAAATAAAGGCTAGGTAAAAATGCGGTCTCACTAGCTATTCTAGGGCGTTATGCTTTAGTGGTTTCATTAGCTATTCTAAGGTGTTATCTTTAAATTCTCTCTTCCTTCATTCCTTTTACTTTACATAATTTTTAAATCTTTCTCTGTTAAAAAGGACTATTATGGCAAGCCAAACTGAAAACAGGAAAATGGAGAAAGCTATACATGCAATAGATTTTTCTAGTCCAGATGTGATGTTGGAAAGGCCATCATCGCCTTTCATCCTTATGACTAAACTAATAGCAATACTGTCAGGGTCTTTGGCGTACGAAAAGAAATATGCTTTTAGTGAAGAAGATTCATGAGAGCTTTATGGTCAATAATCACATCTAGCTACTATTTTTTGCCATACATTAGCTAAGACAGCTTATTTGTTAGCAAAAAAAAAAAGCTAGATTTGATCTGTATTCACAAACTTGATAACAAACAATTTGATGCAGGAGAAAATTATTACTCGTCAAGAGATGGTTAGCAGCATTAAATCTATTGTGGGGATAATGATTTGTTGGTTTCTATCGTCAAAGCTGACAATACTAAGGTATGAATTCATGTCAAAATTTATCTGTTTCATCTTTCCAAATTTTTATTACTTGGGCAAGTGTCATTTGTTAGATGTTTAAGTAAATATTTAAATTAAGAATTGTTTGAAAGGATAATAAAAACATACACTATATATATACTTTGACCAATAACAAATTTATGAAATATATAAGTAAACTTTGCATCAATGTAAGTTATTTTTTAAATATACGACATTGTCATAATGTGAATCTATCTCAGAGGAACATATGTTTATTTTGCTAGCAAGGTATTTATCATTAAGTTATAATGTACTCGTGATTGAATGTATTGTTTTCTTAAAAGAATCATCCATTTTATATTTCTAATACTGTTCAAAATATACTGTTTTCCCGTTTTGTAGTTAAAGGCGGCATCGGTGAAGGCTAAATCAGAATGATGCGGGGGATGATTGTTAACTGGCCGGTTCCTTCTCTCATCTGTTCAATCCACCCTTCATATATTGTCATGAAATTCAAACAATAACATGCCATGTTTTGAAACTACATGCACTACGACAAAAGATTTTAGATTTTAACATCACTGATAGCAGAAGATGGCAATTCATGAGCACAAAACAACGACAAGAGATTTTAGATTTTAACAGCACCCATAGCAGAAGATGGAAATTCATGAGCACAAAGTTAACCTAAAATGTATTAACCATTACATGTCTTACCTTAATTAGGGAGAAAATGGTATAACAACAATACCACTAAAATAATGTGGAGCATTGCATGAGAAGCATTGAAATACAACCACCACTTCATGAAATAAAACTAAGATAATCAAATAGGGGCAAAAAATTCATCCCATGACAAGGGACTACATCACCGCAAGTAACATGTCTTATATAGGCAAACCTCAAACGAAATGCACCAATTATTGAAACCACAAAACATCCCTAACAAAAGACAACAATACACCTAAACCCAATTCAAATTTACCACATCACAATGAAGGAAGAATTCTGACCTCAGTTGAGTGCGCCCGCTTTGGTTTGCCTAGCTAGCTTAGTCCATTCAGTATGGAAAGACCCAGGGCGATCAATCCTCTCATAAGTATGAGCTCCAAACAAGTCCCTCTGAGCCTGCACCAAATTTGCTGGAAGTCTCGCCCTCCGATAAGTATCAAAATATGACAAACTAGCACACATCCCAGGAGTACTAATCCCCGACTCAATCGCCAATCCTACAACTCTTCTCCAAGCTCCTTGTCTCTGCACCATCTCTCTAGCAAACTCTGGGTCCACAATCAAATTTGGAAGGGCCCGGTTCCTCTCATATGCCTTCTTGATCCTATCGAGAAACCTAGCTCTTATAATGCACCCACCTTTCCAAATCCTTGCGAGTTCTCCCAAATTAAGATTCCAACCCTTTTCTTCACTCTTCGCCCTTAGCAAGTTCATCCCTTGTGCATAACTGCATATTTTAGAAGCATATAATGCTTGTCTCACATCATCAATTAGCTTCTTCTTGTCAACTGATCTCAATTTAGGGGTTTCAATCCCCGCTTGATCGAGAATTCTTGCAGCGTTCTCTCTTTCTTCTTTTAAGCCACTAAGATAGCGGCCATCGAGAGATGCTGCGATTGTTGGGGCAGCGATTGAGAGCTCTGCTGCTTGTTGGACTGTCCATTTTCCAGTCCCCTTCATTCCGGTCTTGTCGAGGATCTTATCCACCAACTCACCTTCACCATGCTCGTCCCTAACCTTGAAAATATCAGCTGTAATCTCGATCAAGAAGCTTTCAAGCTCCCCACTGTTCCACTGGGCAAAAATATCTGCCATTTCCTGGTTTGATAATCCACCGACAGTCTTCAACACATCATAAGCTTCTGAAATTAGCTGCATGTCACCATATTCGATGCCGTTATGGACCATCTTGACAAAGTTACCTGAGCCACCCTCGCCAATATAGGTCACGCATGGGCCATCATCGACCTGAAAGAGGCACAAATCCAGCACTAGAAATCAATATGGGGAGAAAGGAAGAAACCATAAATATGGTAAACAATGTGATTAATTTGCCAAGACGAACTAGTAAACTGCTCTGAAGAGGCAAAAACAAGTATCAATGGATAATCTAGTTCTTGAAAAAAAATAAAGAAGAGGAAATACATAGAAAGGAAAGTATTGAGAATTGCTAACAACTTTCATCTATGTCCATAAGTAAATGAAGCAAGTGATTGATATTTAGCCTCACATGATAATTGACCAAGACTCTTCATCTTTGATGAGCATATCAACATAGAAGAAATGTGCAGTATTACTTCATACAGTGCGCATAAAATAAGTAGAAGAAAATTATCAATCGTTGAGATAGCACGACAAGCATTCAACAATATTAAGCAAATTTCATAATCCAGAAAATATACAACCAATTTCCTATAAAATACACATTAAAACCGAAGAACATGAAGAGCTGGTCCATGAAAAAATAAGAGCAGAGCAGTTGAAAAACATTAGCAGCATAATGAACCTTTTCAAAACACTGAAAGTCAGATGATTCACCAAAAATAGGCACACCTGGTAGTACTTTTCATAATCTTGGTAATATCATAACATAAAAATTTAGAAAAGGAACCATCATAAAACGCTGGTCGCTGGCGGGGGGAACACAAATGATAAAGAAACAAGAGATTCAGAAAAAATCTAGAGCATCTAGTTTTGAGTTTTTAAAAATACAGCTAATTTGAAATCTTAGAAACGCACATATGCATATAGCTGCAGATAAACAAATGGAACCATTGTCAAATACAAACAACTATCGAAAAGGAAGATCTTTACTAAACTAGTAACATAGGCAGAAAAAGAAGTACTAAAACAGATAGCAAAGGCATCACAAGTACAAGTAACAAGCACTCCCAACAACACCTAACAAAAGGTAATATATGGCTTAAAACCATTATTTCTTCTATATGACGACCCACTTTGTTAAATGGTTGTCCAAAACCCTCCCATTTAGAACATAAGTATCATATCCCAAATACTAAAACAGATAATAAATTATTAATAATAATAAAGTACAAGAAAACACGAACATCTACAATGAATCAATATATCAATTATGAATTCATCTTAAACCCAATCTTTAATTAAAAAAATTATAATATAGGTGTTTCCCATGAACAAGAGGTTGTTTTAACTCGATAACTCTACACAATATAAAATTCCAGCAAAAAATTTCTCATTTACCGTTAGAGACAGCTGATGAGTAACCAACTTGAAGAGGATCAGGATAACTAAATTTTCCAAAATAACTACTTACAATAATGATTTTACAATAGACAGCTTATGAAATTAACTTGATATGACAAAAAAAAGCTACAATGACCGCATTTGTCAAACCAATTTGGTTTTATTGCATAGAGATATGGGTGCTAATAGGTTAAACTTGGGTTCAGATTTGGGTCTAACCTACAAGATACACTTGCATCCCCGCTGAATTTGGACCTAATTAAGGATCCAAGTCCACAAAAAATCTAGGATCCACTTGAGGATCCAAAACTATCGGGTTTCGCTTTATGTAATAACTAATATTCAATGACTCTCTATCAGCAAGAATACCAATTATTTCTTCCTAAATATGATAATTTAAGGATTTTTACTAAGAATCTAGTAGGAAGGTTTTTCTTACTATATAAGTTTGTTCCCCTATATTTGGGAAATATATTTAAATGTGAGCAAATTTATACTTAAGAGGGTTTTGATCTTTAAGGATCCATATCTAAATTTATGGATCCATATCAAGATCCAATAACCTATCGGATATGACTAAAAGTTCCATACTCAAAGATTCAAGTCAGATTCAGATAAGGCCCTACTCCCGCCAAACGTTTTTAGAAAAGAAACAAAATTTTGCAAACATATATACAACCTTTAACAGCAAGAATCTAAAACATATTATGAAGACACATAATACTAATGTAGTGTACATGAGCAGTGATATCGGATTAAAGAAGAAGTTCGAGAATGACCAGCCATCTATATTAGACACCTGCAATCGCTTAGAAAACAAAACAAATCCACAAAAACATTCTAAAAAGTTGCTGAAGTTGGCTAAAAACTTCTTTAAGAAATTTAGGCCTCAACTGCATTTTAAGATAGGCTTACATTATATCTAACAATAGATAAGTTGAGACTAATTTTTCATGAAAAATAGGTCTGCAAAAATAAAAGTAAACATATATTTGATTCCAACCTTAGATAGTATATATCCTTGATGTTGGGGTTTCACACAATTTGAGTCTTACTGCCTAGAAAAATATTCAATGACATGCAATTCGAATCCTCTCCACTACCAAAAGTATTTGGTAGTGCAGAGACTACTACTTTTACTTCCAACAGTCTAGCTCACTTCTATTTTTCACTTAGGGGCTGTTTGGTTCGTTTTTTAACTCGGTGGAAAAGTTTTACACCGCCTCCACATCAGATTTTTTGTGGCCACGTAGGATATAAGCTTTCCATTGGTTTTTTTCCCATCTTTGGTTTGCTAGAGTTGAAGAAGGGAAACTCGGTGAAAATCACCGCCACAGATTTTTTTTCTCTCCCCCAATTCCTTCATCAGCCTCGTGAAATCGACGAAAACTGCAACCACGTCGGCTTTTTGCCATATAAACAAAAGTTTTCCCTTTTTTTCCCATGCGAACCAAACACATGAAAAATAAATACATTGGTTTCCCACCATTTTTTTGTGCGAACCAAAGCGAAATAATCTATTTCTTGGAAAAGTTTGGAAAACTCAAAACTTGTGTTTTTGTACATGGAAATGTATTTCCCTATATCTAGGAAACGAACCAAACAGCCCCTTAAGACAAATCAAAACTGTTCACAAAACAAATAGACAGTAAAAAATAAAAGTATTGGCCTCTCCCCTAATACCAATGAAAATAGCCTTCCTTTAATACCAAAATCTTAGCATCTCTTCTCAAACTTTCTAACAATAGATTCTACTAGGAAGTGGGAGCAATTCTAATCAAAAATTTAAGTTGAATGATTACAATAAAAAGATTTGAAATTTATACAGGATACCAAAGTTGCGATCTAGGAGAAGATATTCTTCACATTATTATAATCCTAATAAACTTGACGCTAACCTCATTATGCTTTCTCATTAAAAAGTAAGCACACATCTTATTCCAAACTGGTAAACTACATCCCTTCCCACTAGGTTTTTATACAATTGGGTCTTACTACTCAGAGAAATAGAATCAATAAAATTAGCTTCTATGGTAACAAAACCTAAGGTTCGTTGGAGAACAATTCCGTGCAAAAAGTTTTAACTTTTCCAACATTTCCAATAAAAAAAGTGGATGCAACATCCAAAAAAAATTCGCTTTTTATCTCTGTGGAAACCCTTTTCACTGCCTCCACGTCAGAAATTTGCTGGCCACGTTTGATAAAACGTTTCCGTCGGTTTATTTTCCCCACTTTGTTTCGCTAGGGCTTCACGAACGAAACTGAAGAAAAACCGCCGCCACATCGGATTTCCTCCTCTCCCTCAATTCCTTCCTTCCCCTCGTGAAATCGACGGAAACAAGAGCCACGTCGGCTGTTTGGTTTCCTCGTTGATTTCTTCGACGAGCTATACTTACCTCCGCGCTCTCCTCCCGCCAGAAACTCCCGCGACCCTCTTTGTCCCTGTATTCGGATCTGATCATTTTCAACAATAATCAGATCTGATCATTGCCGACGCTGTAGCTTCATAAATCAAGGTAAAAATTCGTCTTTTTTAATTTTCTTATTATTAGTTTAATTTACAACAATGATCTGGGAATTTGTGGGGAGGGGGGGTCTGATTTACGCATTTTTTTGATTATCGAATCATTTTTGGTGATTTTCCTTTTATTTTTGAGATTTTACAGATAAGAAAATGTTCAAATTTCGTATAATTTCTTAGATTTTAGAATTAATTTTTGTTGTTTTAGCATTATTATTGGGAATGTATTACGGATTTATTTCTCTAGGTGACACATATCAGATTTAATTGCTAATAAATATCTGGATGTGTTGAAAAAATTTTAATCTGTGATGAGGAGCTTGTGACTGTAGTAGTGAGAATCCCCCATGATTTCGTATTTTCTAAGATCAATTTTTGGTATTTTTAATTATCTCATTATTAGATAGTATGAAAATGTTAATTGGTTGCGTGTTAATGTAATTTTACTCATTTTAGGAGCTAAAGTTCATATCTTTGTTATTTATTAATGCTATTTATATCACTGGAATATTTTTTGGGTTTGATATTGTAGTAATCCATGTTAGTAAATTGTAAATTTTAAATTATAATTTGTAATTTTTTCAGATTTTGACATAATTCGACTTAGATTCTAACGGGATAATGATTTTTTGCATCGTAGATGGATAATGATGGTGATTGTTCCGATGAACAAAGTGTTATAAATATGGTTCAAGATGCTGCCCTATCCGTTCTAATTATAATAATTACTGTCATAAGAAGAATGCAAGCAAGGCGTAAATCAATTCGTAGTGGTCCAAGTAAGGAAAAAAGAAGACGAGAGAGAGCTAGAATTGAGCACATAAGTCGAATTTATAATGGTTTTAATGATAGTTGCGTGAATTATATTAGAATGAGAAGTGGTGCTTTTGCAAAACTAGCGAGTATAATGAGGAACAATAACCTGCTAAAAGACTCAAGGAATATAACAGTGGAAGAACAACTTATAATGACTCTAAACATTCTGGGTCATAAATCTAAAAATCGCATAGTTAGATCTCATTTTATAAGATCAGGGGAGACAGTGAGTAGATATTTCAACAAGGTATTACAAGCAATTATTTGCCTGCGTGGACGGTACATGAGACAAGCCCCCAATGACATTCCCCAAGAGATCATTAACATCCTAAATAGAAAGTAATGCTCATTTATTATCACGATAAACTACTTTTTGTCAACTTTCTGCTTTCAATTTACTTTGCAGTAGAAAAAACGCCCATAATATCAAATAATTCTATCCCCAAATCAAAATTTGAAACCTAACCCAACTTCAATCTATTCAAACTTTACAAATAATAACTCCAACCAAAACATCCAAAATTTCGACACATCACCTGCGCTGCGATCTTGGAGAGTATGTCCTGCACATTATTATACGCCATCATGGATCCCCCAGGCATCAACGACGGCCCATTTCTCGCCCCATCCTCACCGCCGGAGACCCCCATCCCCAAATACAGCAACCCCTTCCCCTGCGCCTCCCTAATCCGCCTCTCGGTATTCTCGTACCACTCATTCCCTCCATCGATGATCGCATCCCCAGGCTCCATGAACTGAGTCAACGCCGCTATCGTCTGGTCAACGGGAGCTCCCGCCTTCACAAGAATCACAATAGATCTGGGCCGGGACAGCGAGAGCACGAAGTCCCGTGGGCTGTAGTGGCCCGTTAGCGGGAGGTTGCCCTCGACCTCAGCCCTGTGGACAGTTTCGTCGACTTTCGAGGCGGTTCGATTGTAGACGGAAATGGGGAATCCTTTCTCGGCGACGTTTAGGGCTAGGTTCTGGCCCATGACGGCGAGGCCGGCGAGGCCGATGCGAGAGAGGGCGGCGGACTCCATGGGGATCTGATTCTAGGGCTAGGGTTAGAGATTTTTTGGGGTTTCAGAAATGGCGGAGGGGCGGAGGGAGGTATTTGTTGTTTGCGGGGGCAGTCATGGTCGTTGAGTGTGTTGTTTGCAGTTAGGGCCCTGTGTAAGTTCTTTTTGTTGCTACTTTTTTGTTTTTCGTTTTTTTTCGTAGTGTTTTTAATTTGACAATATTTTTCATTGAATTAGTTTTCTAGAATTTTTTTTTCCTTGTGGGTTTGGACAAAAAAAAAAACGTTAATAAACACTCATTGGTAAAAAGTGCGTCTAAGTTTCTATATAATATTTACTTTTTTCTAAAAAAATATTTAAACACTATGGCTAAATGATTGTCAAATATTGATACTTACATGAATATCATACATTCTACTACTAACCATTTTAATAATAGGTTTAAATATGAAATTGTTACTATAAATCAATCTAATAAAAAAATTAAAAATAAGCATATTTTCTATCATATTAAATTAGAGGCCAAAGATATAACATGTTTAATGAAATTTTAATCAAATTATGGTATTGTTTTAAGTGATTAAGCTTGACATAGGAAATGGGAGCTCTAAAGTGTTTTTAGCAAATAAAGAAGCTTGCTTACTCAAAAATATAGGTCTTTTCTGTAATTAAGGATTGTTTAGGAGGCAATGCTTCAAGTTGCAACCGAACTTTGTCCCCTCTAGAGTTGACGGACTCACCGAGGTAGCCAGAAGACAGAAAGGATTTGTTTATGTTTATTTATTTGTTATTTATTTATTTTATTTTATTTATATAAGTATGAAACTCGAGCTGAATTTACTGGGGACACTTGGAGATGGCGATCCCGTCGAAGCAACGAAGAGACGGACAAAACACAACGGAGTGTGCGGTTATTAGAGGTGAAAGCCTCTTGGCGGCCGGGAAAGTATCATTTGTTTCTTTAAATACCACCAAAATTGATCTGCGTGTTGCCGCGATATTTGCATATAAACAATAAAAAATATAGTTTAAGTATTTGACATGAAAATACATTGTACATCTAATAATTTGAATAAAATAGCAAGTTAAAGCAAAATATATCATCTTACAATGATACAAACTACTAACATGCAATAGTTTAAAATTAATTCTTTCAAGTATGTTAGAATCAAGGTGAACTAAGAATGTGTGGGTCTAAAAGTAAATGAACATCTATAGTTCATTTTAAAAAGTGAGTGAGTTTAAAAAATAAATGAAGCAAAAAAAACACATCTATAGTTCATTTTAAAAAGTTAGTGAGTTTAAAAAATAAATGAAGCAAAAAAAAAACACATCTATGGTTAAAATATCTAGTTACATAGTACACCTAACAATTTAGAAAAAAATTATTATGAATATGAGTAGGCTCAAAAAATAGAGGGGCACTGTGGCCAAGGGCCAAAAAACAAAAAAAAACTTTATGGATTAAATATTTAGTTCAAATGAATATTTTGGATCTCAAGAGTGATCTTGGAGGTGAATGATGTTAGCCCTTATGTTTTGATGATGTTTTACAACCATCATTATCGGTACTAATTGCTTGTTGAATGAAAATGCAGTCATTATATATATCAAGCATGTTGTGCCAATAATGAAGGATTGGATGGAATATGTGCTACAACGATGATATTCAAAGGAGGAGGAGGCATAGTGATGAAGTAACGTTCATTCAAGAACACCAAATGCAATAAGAAGCTTCATCAAACCCAAGCTATATCAAGACTCAAAGAATTGTATTCTACGTGAGAATATTAGCTAGTTTTTATTTTCTCTCTAGTGCTAAAATGTAAGCAAATAGTTTAGATTTCATCTGAAGCTATTGGGATATCACACACATGTTTTCATACATATAGTTTTGAGCGTTTTTCATAAAATACTATTTTTCACAAATATGAGGACCTATTAGCAAAATTCCTTTTCTAAACAATTTGTTTTTAGTGTTAAAAATATTTTACAAAGTTTCATAATTTTTGGAAGTCAAATGAACATTTTACAGATTTTTTAAGTGAGTCAAAAACAGTATTTTGAATGTATCAGTTTGCGGTCGACCGCCACGGTCGACCGCGCTTGAGTTCATTTGTCAGTGGGTAGGAGACTTTCACTGTCGACCGTCGCGGTCGACCGTGAGCTCAAGATTTCCCACGATCGACCGCTATGGTCGACCGCAGAAGTCTCTGGACTTTTTCTCAGTTTCTGAACTGGCTCGCGGTCGACCGCGAGGAATCGTACGGTCGACCGCCGCTTGTTTTCAAACAGTCTTTTGTACTGTTTTCAGCGCCGATTGTATACAATCTCAGCGCCGATTGTTTCCAGATTTTGGGAGATTAGGGTATGGGTTTCAAACAGTTGTCTCTTCTATTTAAACTCATACACTCCTTCCTCATTGTCCCAAGCTTTAGAAAAACCAGAGTTTCAGCTTTACTGAGAGCCAAAATTTTCAAAACTTATTTTCTGTGTTTTTCTCAAGTTCACATCCCAGCTTCAGTTTAATCTTTCTCTTTGCCATAGGGACTTGTAAAGAGAGAGTTTTTACACCATTGCTACTGTTAGAGAGCTTGATCTTGTGAAGATCAATTGTGTGGGAGTTGTTAGACCCTTGTTTTCGTGAAAAGTTGCTGTTTTCATTGCTTTTCTCTTTTTGAGATCTGTTACAACTTCAGGCGTTACAACAGAATAAAATGAAAACAAATGGATTACAGCTTTTCAGAAAATAAACACGAGATCCCGTTTTGGTGCGGTCTCGCTTGCGTGGGTTGTTGGCCTGTGACGGGGATGTTGATATCCGTGGACCGCCGACTCTTCAAGATCTTTTCCGGAAAATCCGGCAGAGTTTCGTCTATCCTCTTGGATATAGAAACAGAACTTCGTCGATCCGCGTGAGATCTCAGAAGTTTGAAGCTTGTATCTCGGCTAAAACGAGA